>NW_025567117.1:0-155158 GCF_020424385.1 Procambarus clarkii | reverse complement strand
TTTTTTTATGTATTTTTGTCAGTATTTTCCTTACGTCATCAGCTAGGAAACATCCTAGATAGTTTACCTTAGCACCTAAATTTTTTCTGATAGCTTCATTTATTTCCAAACAATTCATATTAATATTTATCCTCGCGTATCGCAAATAACGCGACGATCTGCATTAATGCTGATCACATCTGTTGTAGACCCGTAAACTAGAATGACTTTATTTCTAGCCACACTGCGTTTAAATTCCAAAACGATCCGCAGATTACCACTTTTTTCAATCGGGATGGTGTCATCTATATCCTCAGGTTGTAAATTAAAGGCCAGTATGGTTCCACCATTCACAAATGTATCATAAGACAATATATTGTCTTTATCGAAGCCTAAGGCTTGTAATGCTGTGTAATACAACTTGGCGCAGTTATGAGGGAAGTCACACCCAATATTGACAATATTAGTGCTATTCTGCGATATTAATACTTTACTAAGCTCGCAGTTTTCTAAATAAAGCGGGTTGAGATTATTTGCACCAGACACTGCCTCCATATCAAGGATGATCATATATAATTGTTCTGGTATAACAGTTCCCCACGGCTGGTCCATTGTTATCGAGCGCTGGCCTGTGCCCAATATATACGTTTTGTATAAAGTTTTATTAAAAGTATACGTAATAGGAGAGTTGTTCTGCACCATGGCTTTATTAACGGATATACCTTCGGGGTATTGCCGTACCTTCAGGGTACGGCAATACCCGATCCACCCATAGACGTGTAGACCTGATATTGTATTTTAAATTAGTGTGTTCATTATCGCTGAGTATAAGCCATTTATCGGGTTGACGTTCGAGCCGCACCCTGATGTCCACATTATCCAAAACGTATTCACTAACTAATGTGACATCCAGCATTAGTTTTAAAAAAGTATTCACACCACTCGTTTTCATATCAGTCATCCGTTGCTTCTCACCAGCCGAGGCGTTAGCGAAATAACCAGCTTCAATTTTACAAGGATCGACACGGTTAAAAAACTGTGACAGTTTATCATAGCGGCTAACCTTGCACCCAGAAATCGTAGATAATAACTTTACGTATGACCAGAATGAGAATAATGAGGTGGTTTCAACTACTGTTTCGTTTAAATACACAATAGCGGATTTGAATAGAGTTTGCGATAATCCATTCACCAACGAAACGTTTTTAGCATCTCCTAAACTCGTTGTTCCATCTTCTTTGGTTAGATCAATAGACAACTCCAAAGCTATAGATGATAAATCCACCAGTTGCCCATTCACCCCCTTGATGATGAATTCCAGATAGGTGTCTGTAAACTTATTATTGACCCCAGAATTCACAGGTAATACATCCACCGTTTGTCTGCTTGCAATTGTTGATTCTACTAATCGAGGGGAAAATACTTTAGGAAAGGCTTCACTAACAGCAGCTGTATAGTGTTCTAATGGCATCTGGAGGCCAAGAGCGTTATATCCGGCCATGTTCGCGCTGTAGACAACACCAGCCGAGTGAGAAGAATTTATGACAGCAAATCATTATGTTTCGCTTTAGTAAAACGTTTGATGTTTACTAATCTTTTTGTTTGTTTTTTCTTTTTCTGCACTCTTCCGCCTATCATTTGCTTCCCCACACCATTTAATGTTTCAACTCCGCGTTTCTTAAGAGATTGTTTGAAAGTTTGTTTGTCATTATTGATGTCGTCTAGTACGTTCTGCCCCAAGCTAAGCGCAGCCGGAGCCAGTGTTCTCGTGATAAAGGGCGCTGCTCGACGCGCTATCCCGCTTAAAAAGGAAAATATTCCCCCTCCTCGCGTATAACGTCTACTGCTGTTGAAAATCCGTATATCATCAGTCCCCCCACCTCTAGGAGGGGTTAACAGAATGTATAATTCCTCAACAGAGGGGGGAATAAAGTGGACACGCATTTCTCCGCTTGTTTCAGACGAATGAGGAGTGGCGGGAAAGCATCCGTGTTATATACCTCCTGCAACGGGGCGTACATGCAAGACTGCTATGGTGCACCCACGTTCATCAAAATGTATTGGGTTACCATCTTGATCCTTAATAGTGATGCTGACGCTGTCTATCATGTTAGTGTTAAGACACACATAGAGTTTTTTATTGTTGCTGTTATCACTTCCATTTAGGGAGATTACATCACAAAATATTTACAGACTGGTTCCCATATCTAGTAGAAGTGATTTTATCGCAATAAACACACAGAATATCAACTCCTCCTCTAGGCATTGGCGGGAATAGACATGTGTCAACTACACTCGAGGCATACTGACGTTTTGCAAATGTCATACAATTTCTGGAACTAAGCCCACCACTTTCCCAAAAGCTGTCTCAAATGATAATGTGACTCTACTGATGTTTTTATGCCCCGTTGCAGAGCTAATATTCTCATCACTAATCACAGTAGTGAACTTGTTTCGATTGGAGGAAGAATCATATTTAATAAAATGCGTTCCATATTTAGCTGAAAATTGTTTTAATGACTTTCCTAAAAAACTCAGTTTAGCATTACTTGAAAATATGGCCTCTATTTCTGTATTAATCGTGGTATTAATTTCTTTTATAGTTCCGGCTAAAACATCAGATGATAATAAATGCTTTGAATCCATGTATCTCCCCTCGCCCACTTTCTCATACGTAACCCCTACACGTATATATGCCTCAGGATTATCACGCTTAATAACGTAATGTGAAGTGGGGAGGAGTAATTTTTGTAGACACATTTCATAACTCCTCCTGAGATCTAATTCTAGCTGGTTAAACAATCGATTTTGGAACGATGTGGGGATGTTATTTGGGAATAATTGCGTATCTGATACGCTGGTGGCGTATATCTCGCGAGTGTCCATCGCTCTGTCTCCTTAGACTGCTTTTTACCTAATAAAGCCAGCTACACATTACGTGCACATTTATATACACTCACCTGTTAATATACGATCCAGGAAGCATTCCTTTTACTGTGAGGATCAATCTTTGCAGTTGCCTTTCTCTTAACAGATGGAGGCTCATACACTTGACTGCTTGCCGTAGTATTATGGAATAAATCTCGTGGTGTAGAAGTTAGTGTGAAAAACAGTTGAGCAATGGGTAATTCATCCGGTAAAAAAACAGATTTAAGCACAGTCATTTTATGTATAATGTCGTTAATAATATATATGCCAGATACTGGAGCCAATACATTTCCATTCAGATCCCAACGAACGATTCCACTAGCATCATAATGGTTTAGCAAGAATCTTGCATATTCATGATCTCGTACTTTCAATTTCAAATCTATTAAATGTTTTATGGAAGGGTTGGTATGCAACAGTGGAGGGGGAGGTTTAACAGTAAAGATGTTGAGCACCAGCTTTCACAGTGGGGTAAGCAAGGTTGTGTGCAACTTTCCGGTTGTCCACTATTTTACGCGGTACGAGATAAAAGGCTTTCATTTTACTTTACTTACTGAACAACCGTGTAATTAAACTAGCTGCAATCGGTAAAATAATGGATTAAATACTGCCTCCTCGTTTGCTGGTTAATATCTGTTTCTTAGTTGACACAGAAGGTTTCTTACAGGCTAGTGACCGAATAAGCAATTTATATTTTTTCAACTTTTTTAACGACCTTGTCAGGCACAGGCAATTTTTTTTTTAAAGTTATTAAAAATTTCTGATAAAAATTTATATGTGGTTTCTTTAATTTATCAATCAAGTGTTTTCTCGAAGAATACTGAAGTTTTGATAATAGTTGGATCAATTCCTTGTATTTATAAACTAAGGGCTTCTTCATTATAAATGTAATATCTCAGCAGCATCAATCCATTGATCGAATGATCGATCATAACCTGCGTACCTAACTTTATACTGAAGCTTGCCAGAGACTCTGCGTTGCCCCACTACCTTTTCAATATTAATTAAAGGTTTGAGGGAAATGTGTTGGTGTTAATTCTTGTTGATAGAAGCCACCATCAATTTCCTTCCCCATTCAGATCTTTTAGAAAGTATTAAGGGATGTGTTGTCTCCGATCAATACGTGTAACTGTAAATATCTCTCGTGTGTTCTGCTGCTTAAATTCTTTCTTAAACTTGGAAATACGATCAGATAGAGCGGTGCGTACTATATCACCAACAGTCAATCGAGGAATGACAGTTCTTTTTGATTTGCTCGGGCTTTTATACATTAAATCAAATTGTTTGGCGTGTTCGATGGGCGAGGATAGAGCGTGCACCTCCGTGGGTGTCTTCCACTTCAATCCTCTGTGGGGGGTTAAATTATATGTTTTCACAATATCTGGTACAGCCTGTATGTATTTTAAAGTGTTGTGTGCCGTCATAAACTTGTAAAGTTTACCTTTTAAAGTACGTATGAACCGCTCAGCGATTGAAGCTTTAGTCTCCTGAGAAAATACACTATATAACTGAACTTTCTTTGCTGCCAGCATTTTTTTCATAGCGGCGTTATAAAATTCTCCACCTCGATCAGAATTAATTTTGCGCACTCCCTGAGAATGAGGTGAATCTAGAATTAAAGCCAGAGCTTTACTGGTACTTTTCCCGTCCTTGGCGCGTAAGGGTACTACTTGAGCGTACCTAGAGAAAATATCTACACATACGAGTAAATATTTCACTCCGTCATTATGTTTGCCCAATAAACTCATCTCGGCCAAGACTATAGCTTGAAATAGTCGCGGTTTAGGGCTTAATACCCGACGCCGAGGGAATTTATGTGGTTGTAAATAATGCAACGTATAGGAGTCAGAGCTTTTCAGATAGTCTTTTACATCGGCTAGAGTTATACTAGAGTTAATTAATTTGGCGGCCTCATGCAACCTCTGTACCTCTTCAAGCCCCTCGCTAGATGAGGGGTCATTATATACACGTTCCAGTACATCTTTCTTGCTCACCATTGGTAAACTATCTCATAGGGCGACTCGTGAACAATATTACCACGTAATGTTATAGTAGAGGGAGTGTTCGAGCCCAGATCTACTAGCAAATAGCCGTAGGGTTGGCTAATAACTTTCTTATATAACTCTACAAATTTCTTTGAATCCACTTTCCCAAATATTTGTCGTCCGAGTGTTTCAATTTGTGATAGGTCTCGTGATTTAACCAATATGAAATGAGAAGCATTTAAACTAATATTCCTCGAATATTTACCAGGAAAAAATATATTTTGAGTAATCAATATGACGGAAACCATGAAATGTCAGCCCCTAGTAAACATGTCTGATACGATTTTTGATTTCGCAGACCCTGTAAAAAGGTCATCATAGATTACTAAGATATGAGAGTCATTATCCACTCGCTCTTCCACAGGATCAATAATGGTTGAATGCTCGATCAATTTCCTTTTAATTTGTGGATCTGATCGTAATTCAGAGTAACCTCCTCCGCATATGATTATTGAGGAGAACTTGTGTAGATACTTCCTTACAAGTTTACTGCACAAGTAGGATTTTCCGCTGTTTGAATAACCAGCAATAATAACACGAGATGGTTCTCTGAAAATATCTAGATGTTCCTCATGGATTATATCATAGGAACTGTCCATGATTAATGCTTCGTTAAGACTGCTAAAAACTAAGGAACTGAGGTGGTATTTATACAAACATAGTCATTTACAGGTGTTTATTCACATATTTTATGTACAGCAGCAACATTTTTTTTAAAACTAATCATAGGTCTTACAGTTCACAAACAATAATATTAAACATCCTATTCATTTAGTATAAATAATTCTAGTCATATGGATCATCTATCTTAATACTAACTAAAAATTGTACAACATAAAATCTAGCGAGGGTTGAATAGTTTCTGAGCTGCAGCATCACGTTTGCTCCAGGGGCGGAATATTGGGTAGAGTCTCTGTGGTTGCTCTACTTCCACTTCCTCCTCCATAAACACTTCTTCCATCTCCTCCTCTCCCACTTCTACATCCATCTCATCATCATTGTTATTGGGAATATCAGGATGACCATACGCTAGGGACTGTGTGGGGCATAAAATGTAGCGTTTATCGTCAAATGCTGACAATCCTCTGCAGGTACTGCGACATGTACAAATCTTTCCTTGCACGTTGCGTATAGATCTCGACACATACCTGATTGAAGTGTTTGTTTCAAGAGTGTGCTGAAGTGTGCTTGAGTCGTGTGAGAGTTTCTCTTGTAGATGGTATGGTACGCCCTTACACTTACAAGTGTGCTCCCCATCATGTGTGGTGAACGAATATGTTTTAGGTCTGAGAGCAATTAACTGGTTAGAGCTTAAATCTTAGAGCCTATTTCAGACTTGAGCAATCCTAGTTCACCTTCTCGCGCTTTAGAGTAGGATGGATGTGTCATTAAAATTACTAAAATCCATACAGTCGAAGAGAGGAGACTTATTCAACTCTTCAAACACATCTTGACAGTCAAGTTTAATGATGAAAGAGTCTGTGTCTGTATATAACAGACACGCTTTATCCCCATACGCAGGTTTGACAACATCATACCAGAACTCATAGAGACGCCTCTTAGCAATTTGAAGTATATGATAACCCAGGTACGTAGGAGTGTTGACTAGGAGAGACTTCTGCTTGATAGTACATATCACACGATCCTTACTTAACAAAAGACTCTGCTTGAAGAACGGGTTTCGAGCATGTTTCAGGAAATGTCTACGATCTGTGACCAAATAGTGTTTGTTCCCATATTTAGATACATCTGTGAGACTCTTTCCATATATAGAGTTTGATACGAGTTTGAAAGCCTTTTTTTTATTGCGCATTTGGTACTGGCACGTTCACGAACATTGGTTTCAATGAAGTCTTTAAGGTAACTCTCCTGCTCGAAATCGTAGATGTCGTAAACTTTAGCTACTTCTAATCCAATGCGGATGAGCAACTTTAACAAGTCCAGACTAACCAGGTAATCTTTCTGAGGAAGGTGAGAAGCAATTAATTTAGTGTTGTTTTTAGGCAGACCGCGACTTTCTTCTGTAAGAATATTCTTACTGTAGGGTGAAATATGATCCTCGGTAATGCAAGTATGGGAAAGAACAAGGGGCAGTTCATCTGTATACCTAGCTACCTCAGGTCGGACCTGCAGTGTATCACACAACACCCAATATCCCTTGGACCCATCACAAGGGATATTCTCCAAGCCTCGCTCTAGCAGCACGTCACGCTCATTGTGTGTCAGTTTCTGAATCCCACCACGAGGGAGCAGTTCAGTCATACACGCCCCGTAAAGACAATTAAAATCGAGGTAAATGATGTAGCTACTATCTTTCCCTAGATCTAAGCCTGTATGCTGGTTCTCCACATTCGTGTACTGTCTCGTCACACTGGTGAACCCACCTCGGAGATTCCCACGAAGTAAATCATATAACAATGGGTCTGACACAACATCAAGTTCAACTTTCGGTTTAAGCAAGAATGCATCCCAAGCAAATGAGGGTAAAGAAATGTAGTGGGAAATGTCTTATTTGTAGAGAGCAAGCATGGTATCTCGCCAGACTGTGAACACATCAGCTAGCAATCCTGTGTCCACTTTGAGGTAAAGGAGCAGATACTCCCCTATGTTATGACATTTAGCCAAATCAAAAATTTCTAAGGCTTGTTTATAATCTTTTTCTGACAACTCTTTGTCTTTTAGTGTATTGTAAAACTTATCACGAGAAGGAAGGTGTGGTTCATCTAACACACTCATAGAGGATAAATAATCATAGCAGAATGATTGTTTACCCTTGAGCAGTTTTGGGATGGCCGCTTTATTTACCTCCTTTAACATAGCCAAAGTGAATGTGGTAGGTTTCTCACTATCAATATGATCCTTGGCTATTCTTCCTAGCGAGCCGTTGAGAAGGGCTAAACTATCCAAAAATCTTTAATTGTTCACATCAACTTTCATAAATTTAAATCCATCCCTAGCTAATATATCTATTTCTCATCTCGTTTAGGATTACTCCTAAATCATAGGAAGCGTTGTGGGAAAGAGTGCATAGGAACTTGTATGAATTTATACACTGCAAATTACATCTAGTTCCTCTCAGACAACGCTAGAGGCAGGACGTACAGGACCTTGTGTGCTGATATTTATCCTACCTCAAGTAATACTATCAAGAAGTGTTACTCCAAGACCCTAAGCAAGACCTACACATAAGGAAGTAACAATACAAACAAAAAGGAAAGTGGAACACACAATACTGGTGAGCAGGGAGGGATATTTCTCAAGCAAAACCTCCCCTCGTGTGCCTCTCACGACGCCATAGCAAGCACAACCCACCTACCACAGCAGCACTTGCTTTCATCGATAATTTTACTAGTCCAGGGTCCTACCAGACAACTATTGCACTAGGTCAACGTCTCCAAGTAAGCCAGTTATTGCCAACAAGAACATTACTTCATCCAGGGAGGAGGAAAGGCCAGCTTTCACCCAGCCATTTTGAACTTCAAACGTCCAGTGACGCTGCAGCCTACCCGCCCAGATTTTAGTTGGTGCTCCCTAGCTACTGTTAACACCGCCGAGTGTCAACTCCAGCGCCTTTTGAAGTGAAGTGTACTGCTCACTGGATGGAGTATTTTCTACAATGCAACATTCATCTGTGCTCTTCGTTTCTGTAATCGTCGCCCTCGTCCTCCCATGACGTCACGGCAGCCCATGACGTCACGCCAGTCCATGACGTCAGCCCAGGTTCAGGAAACCGACGCCAGGATCGCCTCCGGATGTAAACAACGCCGCCACTCACGTCTCCCCACACGACTCCTCATGGATTGTATTTCACGATAGCCAAAGTTGTTCTGAAGATACCACAGCCCGAAGCTAAGTAAACTATAGCTGGTACACACTGTGCTATACAATAATTGCGATTTAATAAGGATCGCAAATCCAAATTTAATAAGGATTAAATCCTTTAATAAGGATTTAACCCTGCATATCAAATATTCTTTCCTCCAGTGACTTGATAAGAGGAATTAGCTGCCCATTCCTCACTCAATTCCTTTTTGTGGTGTTTGGAGCTACAAGTTCCATTGTTCATTAGTAATGTTATGTTAAGTGATTCCAAGTACATTCTGGTGCAGTGTATTAAGTATAAATAATATTGTTTTTTTTTTTGTTTTGTTTTTTTCAGCAGTTGAAGTGCATTATAGACAAATTTTATGTTTTCCCCAGACCTTAATCTGAAGTTTCCTTTAGCATTTTATATTAAATGTTACAGTATGTGTTTATAGTACTGTACTCTATAACTTTATTATAAGCTAATTACAGCAGTTGCTATAACATTGCAGAATATTCTTGTATTCTTTCCACAGTGATTATTATTATTATTATTATTATTATTTACACATTTAAAGAAAGTTAATTTGTTTTAAATTCTTGATGCCTTATTGCTACATGTTCTGCATTACATGTTAATTCTTTTGTGTAAATTTTCTACATTTTATCCATTATTTAGTATCATATTGTACTACATGTTGAGTAGTCACCAGAAGAACTGGCTACTTCCCACGGCAATATTAACATGGACTCAGAAAGCAGCCAGTCAGTCGAGGAGGGTGAGTATCAAGACGTTCTAACAAGGCAACAGAAGAAACGGTTAAGACAGGATGCAAGGCATAGTGTTGACAGTAATGGTACACTTAACGGAAACGACAAGAGAATGAAGAACGACGCCGAGACTGATGTCGACAAACGGACGGAACAATGTCAGGAAGGTGAGGGTCAGCGGAGGAGGCTTCTTTTCCCTGCCTCATGCACGCTGGCCTATCATCAGAAGCTGCTGTGGACAGTCACACTTGGAAGAGAACACCGCAAGTTCGAGCCCCTGCTGAAGGAAGGTGTAAACAGACCTTACTTAACGGTAGGTTCTATGGAGGCAGTGGAGTATCTTACCCAGCAAGGATATGATGGAATTGTTATGGAAATACCGGAGGGGAACGAGAAGCTGACGAAGGTAATTATCTATAAATACCCTCAGATTCTGGACCCCGAATTCATCCTCGACGACCAACGATTTGTGTGGGCCAAGCGTCACCTTATTAAAGGTGAAGCTAGGAGTCAGGTGGTGGCTTTAATGAGAGGTGAAGTTCCCGAGAAAGTGTTCATCACCGGGGCTGGCTACAGGCATGTAGCAAAGTATGTGGAAGAGCCCATAATATGCCTGAAATGCTGCAGATGGGGGCATAAATCCTGGAGCTGTCAAAATGATCCACGATGTCGTTTCTGCGGAAAGTCTCACCTCTCTAATGTGTGTAGAAACAGACTTAATCTGGGTGAGAAAATAGTTCCCAGATGCTGCAACTGTGGAGGCGTTCACAATGCCAGCTCAGCTGTGTGTAGCAAGAGGCCGAGTATGGGTGTTATCCGGCCGGTGAATGTTACAGAGCAAGCAAGAGCTCTTACCCAGACACCGGGAGCACAGCAAAACAGTCTGCCCCAAACAGCACCAGTGAACCGGACGAATGCGTGGGTAAAGGAGTCTCCTTTACTTCGTCAGGCTCAAGCAACAAGCAGCCACGCCACCACTCAGGACTCCGGCAGTGACAATGTAACGGTGAGTGAAGTGGCTACTGTGGCTCAGAAAGAGGGTCATAATAATATGGCCAAGGAGGTGTGGGCTGAACTAAGAAAAGTTGGTGAGTTCCTCCAAAATCTTGGGCAGAGAATCGAGTCCATCGAGGCGAAATTAAACGTTCAGGAGGTCAAGGAAATTCACAAAACTGTGAAAGAAAATCAGGATATAGTGGTTGAGGGCAATAATGAAATATTGAGTGCTGAAATGAAAGAAAGTGAAGTGTGTGTGAATGATGGTAGTCGTAGTGAAAGGAAGAACCCTATAATTACACATAAAATGAAGGAATCATTTGGGCCAATAATGGACGTCTCAGGGCTGAAAAAATCTCTTGAGAATCGCAATGTCGCTTTTACTGGTGAACTTGGGAGGAGGTGGGAGATGTTATGCCAGGTATGGCTATCATTTAGTGAATTTATAGGGGATGACTTAGGCAGTGAATTGATTAATAATGGATCACCCTAGACTGAAAGTTTTGTCATGGAATGTTAATGGTTTAAGAAACAGGGTTACAGATGTTCATTGTTATGTGATGGGAAATGATATTGATGTTGTAGCTCTCCAGGAGACAGGGGATAGGAATGAAGGCTTATTGAAATTAAATGGTTATAAAGGGTTTCACCTCTTCGCCGCAAATAACATCAGAGGCACGTCAATTTATGTAAAGAACTCCATACCAGCAGAGTTAGTAGAACCGCCATCAAAAACGCAAGGTATAGAGAGTGTCTGTGTTAAATTATCATTAAGGGAAGGGGAATTTATTGTAGTTAATTTGTATGTATCCAGGAACTGCTTCGACGCCAACTATCTACCTGACTGCATTTATACTGATCCTTCACTGGTCATTGGGGACCTTAATGCTCGGCACACAAGCCTTGGGACAGTGGGTAGCATTAGTACTAATGGGGTCAAGTGGTTACAGTTTCTACAAGATCATCCAGATACCTGTCTATTGGGAAACAATGAACCAACTCACATCAGGGGAGGACGGCTTGACTATGCCTGCATTTTAAACTCTCAGGGGATTATGGGGGAGGCTCGGGTTGTTCGGGAACTACTTAGTGACCACTTTGCCTTGAACGTTGAATTACCACTGGGGAAAAAACAAGTCCACTTTCAAAGGAAAAGGCTAAATATTAATAAAGATATGAAAAATTATTTTATTCAAAATATGGGAGATTGGTATCAACAATACACGCCGCTCTGCGTTGATAGTTTTTACGAGGATATGGTCGAGAACATAGAGAAATTAGTACAGAGGGAAAATAACGGGGGCAGGGGAAGCAAGACGCATGGACCTAAGAAATTTAAATATTCCAATGATCAGCAAGTCAAGGGGTGGGAGAGAATGCTACGGAGTGCACATAAAGAATGGATAAAAAATGGAATGAGGGATGAAGAGAAAAATACAATGTTGGAAGTGGCTAGGGAATGCAGTCAGGTGAGGAAGGAGGCGCGGGACAGATACTGGCAAGACTTTGCTCAGTCCATTGGTAATACTAAGAACCTTAAAGACATATGGAGAGCAGTAAATAAAGTCAGGGGTTGTAAGACCAAATTCATTGCTCACTCAGATCCAGGGAAGGTTGCTAATGAGTTAGTAGATAAATGGGCTAGTGCTGCTGGTATGGAGTCCTTACCTGCAGACACGAGAATCACCATTGAGTCATGGGAAAATATTAGAAATGGAGTAACTTTATGTGCCTTAAATACAAGATCAATAGCGTGCACTGAGATAACTCACGATGAGCTACTGGATGCTATAAAAAGTGGCAGCTCTACTGCTCCTGGGAAAGATGGAGTAACGTATGACATTCTTAATTATTTAGCCGGTATGAAACCTAGTCCCTTACTTGATTTGTTTAATATGAGTTATAGAGAGGGAAAGTTACCAAGAAAATGGAAAGAGGCAGTCATCATTCCTATCCCTAAGTCAAACGGTGGCTACAGACCTGTCTCCTTAATATCCTGCTTTTGTAAAATGATGGAAAGGATTTTGTTAAATAGGCTACTCTACCTTGTAGGTGATAACATGTCCAGTAATCTCTTTGGTTTTATCAAAGGCAAAAGTACTGCGGATTGTCTCTTAAAGTGTTTGTCTAATATGGATGACAATTGTAGAGTTTTTGTTGATCTACAAGGAGCATTTGATAAAGCCAATGGGGAAGTAATCTTATACGAATTAGCCAATCTGGGAATAACAGGGAGATTGTTACACTGGATAAGGGATTATCTACAAGGCAGAAAAGGTCAGGTGTATTATCAGGGATGCATGTCTGAGGAACGGAGGTTTCAGTTAGGTACCCCACAAGGGGGAGTATTAAGTCCCACCTTATTCAATGTATTAATGAACAGATTAGCATCAGAAATGTATCCTCCAGGGGTCACGACGATCATATATGCTGATGACATTCTTATACAAGGCACTTCCGGGAACAAAATTCAAACTGCTCTTAACATACTTGGTACAACCTGTCACAAGTTAGGCTTAGTTATAAATGCAGATAAAACCAAATATGAGTATAGGAAACGAAGAAATATAACACTTACTCTAAATGGTGTGGAACTGAGCCGTGTTCAGAAGTACAAGTATCTGGGCATGTATGTTGGATACACATGTGAGAGTAAGAATGCTGAAATAAATCATATCAGCACCTTATGTAAAGCCCGTCTGCATCCTCTAAAAGCACTGGCTTTTTCTGGTAAAGGTGTTGGGGTACCTATCTTACGGATGTTATACATAAGCACTGTTCGGTCCCTGATAGACTACGCAGCACCCGTTTTGTCTTACACAGGCCAAGGCAGAATTCAAAAAATAGAGCTGATACAGAACGAGGCTATGAGGATTATTCTTGGATGTCAAAGAAATGCAATGATTGAAATAATGAGAATGGAATTAAATTTACAGAGTGTGTGTGATAGAGTCCGTGACATTAACACTAGAGTAGCTATTCGTTTCATGCGGAGAAAAGGAGGGGATAAGCTGTTTGAGAGCGTTCAGACCTGCTTGAGTGACGTACACACTTCCAGGAAACTGAGGGAGACACGCTACACGAGGGGATTAGCTCATGACCTCAGGGAATACGATGTACTTGACTGCTGTAAACCCTCTCGACAGGGTAATATGTCTGCTCCCTGGAAAGTACAGAAAATAGACGTCGAAATTGTACCCCTCAATGTGAAAAAGATTCATCATGAACCGGGACAATTACGGTGTATGTATGGAAGCATGATATCCCGGTTACCAAGAGGCAACAGTTTACATGTATATTGCGACGGGTCGGTGGCGGAGGATGGCAGGGCAGGGTGTGGTGTCCTAATAAGGGAATATACGGAGTTTGGGACTGTGGACAGGAAAATTGAACTCCGGCTTAGTAATTATATATCATCCACACAAGCTGAACTGCAGGCCATTCTGGCGTGTTTGGAGGAAGTACGTCATGACGACAAAAATGTTTTTGTATTTGTCGATAGCCGAGGAGCACTGGAGTCCTTAAACAGTCGAAACCCAGTCTTCATGTCTATAGTTGAGGATTGTAAGAGAAGAATAGCTGAGATACAGCTGAAAGGTCATAGTGTGAAATTCATGTGGATTCCATCTCATGTTGGAATAGTGCTCAACGAGGTGGCGGATGACTTGGCCAAACGTGCCACATCAAAACCACAAATTGACATTGAATGTGAATTCACAATGAGACAAATAAGAAGCAAAATCAGAAATATTCAGGCACAGGCAGGAGTGGAGAGGAGAGGGATAATGTATGAGAGAAGTCTAACCATGCAACACTACATGTATGTGAGTCAAAACACCCTTTTCACTTATGGTAAAAGGAGAAATGCTTGGAGTGACTCTGTGTACATGCGGCTCAGGCTTGGGTACAAATATTACTGGGAATATGGGATAGGCGTTCATGATAATGACACGAAGTGTAAACTATGTGGTATGTTAAGGTCTCACACCCTTGCCCATTATGTTCTTGATTGTCCGTTGATTAATGTATATAGAAACACTGAGATAAGGACTGTTCCTGAGCAAATAGCCTGGATGTGTCACAAAGGAAAGGTTGATGATATTCTTGAGAGATATAAGAATTTTGCACCAAGACTGTAATATTTTGTTGAATTATCCGTATAACTAGGTCATAAAAGTATTTGTGTACGTCTGATACCATACCACTTGTGAAGGAGGAAATGTACATGTTTATCTCTCAGAATGTTTGGTAACAGGTTTATTGTTTGTGATGTGTGTCTATGTATGTACTAACACGTTGTACTGAACGGGGTGAGAATAGCTTGAGCTACCTCATCCCTTTGTGTGTATTTTACCTCAATAAACTTATTTCAATTTCAATTTCAATTAACAACAATGACAAAAGCTGTGGTGTGAAGGGAACTTTTCGGGGTGGGAGTTAATATGCACACATATTGGTTGAAATCCTTAACTAATACGATAGCGTCGACGATAGCAGACGGCTTGACGTCTGCGAGGCACTACACATCAAGAAATCAACACCAGCCAATTAATGCACAACTATATTCTACCCACTTCAAGACTCCGCTCCAATATAGAAGCATCAAGAAATATGGACCAATAGGCTTTCTACAATTACTTCCATTCAATACCCATTGTTTCATGTTCTGTCTTGTGTTTGAATTTAATACCCATTCAATACCCATTGTTGAATGTTTGTTTTTACCTCATCCACCTCACCCAAATGTAGATATAAACTCAAAAATGTGTAAGCTCTATTCAGTTTCAATTGTGTGTTTGTAAACTAAAGTCTTTGAAAATGTAATAAGTTTTACGAAACGCGCTCAAGTGTCGCGTCAGACTAGAAATAAAAATGAATTTTGGAGAATTGATCTTTGAATTACCATCAACAGTGAAAAGAAATGTAAGAAAGATAGAGAAAATTCGTGTTAGAATTATTAATCTTACTTTTTCGGTCATATTTAATAATATATATATATATATATATATATATATATATATATATATATATATATATATATATATATATATATATATATATATATATATATATATATATATATATATATATATATATATATATATATATATATATATATATATATATATATATATACATATATATATACATATATATATACATATATATATATATATATATATATATATATATATATATATATATATATATATATATATATACACATATATATATATATATATATATATATATATATATATATATATATATATATATATATATATATATATATATATATATATATATTGGTGTATACTGGCAGCAGGTTTTCTTTCAAACATGTTTCATTGAATATGACCGCATATTCTTAATTTTATTTTTTTCTGGTTTAAGGCTTCTATCCCTCTAACTATTTTCTTAGCATAAGGGCTTAGCTAAAAGAGGAGTTCTCCAAAACTCATTTTCGTAATTTTAAGGTGAAGAAAAGAAGTGAATTACTATAGAATGTATTACACTTATTTATACAATTTGCACAACGTTTCGAACCTCCATGGTTCATTCTCAAGTGAAGAGATTTTACAGGGCTGGTTGATTTTATACCCGCTCTGGGTCAGGTGATAAGACAATAAAGGTGAAAACATGGAGGGATACATAAGGGATAAATGTGGGGTGAAACATAAGAACAAGAATAGAGGTAACTGCAGAATGCTTATTGGCCCATACGAGGCAGCTTCTATCTACATACAAAGATTAATCAAGTGTAATTGGCCTGTTATGTTGAACATTGTCTTCTGTGTTGGAATCGTTATGTTCTGGTCTTGTCCTTACTCTCATGGTGGGTTGAGTAAATAGTTCCGTGATTTGGGTGTTCATGGTAGGTTGTTCTATTCTTATGTGAATTGCTTCAAGAATTTGTAATCTTCTTGCATCATGGGTTTTGTCTATTATACAGGTATTTTTGTTCAACATTTCTCTTGTTAGGGTGATGTCATGGGCTTGTCTCATGTGATTCCTAGGGGCACCGGATTGAAGATGGCACGTCAAACGCGTCGTCAGCTTGGTCGACGTCATACCTATGTACTTAGATTGAAGGTTACATCCTTCGTGGGGGCAAGTGCACATGTATACAACGCTTGACTGCTGTAGAGGGTTCTCCGTCGGCTTCGGGCTGTTTTTGATAAGGAGTTCGGAAATCTTCTTGGTTTTGTAGAATATTATCAGGTTTATGTTTTGGTTAGGAGTAATGCTTTTTACTCCTTTACGGATTATTTCTTTCATTATTCTTTCCTCTTTTATATGTTCTCTGTGCATGGTTGATTTGTAATATAACACAAATGCAAACAAGCCTGAATGTCCGGTCGTGATGGTTAAGCGGATTAAGGCGTTCTGTAGTTACCAGTTGTGTTGCTTCTCGGAGTATGGGTTCAAGTCACTTCTGGGGTGTGAGTTTTCAGTCGCATATAGTCCTGGGGACCATTCAGGCTTGTTTGCATATATATATATATATATATATATATATATATATATATATATATATATATATATATATATATATATATGGCACAACTCTCCTAAACACGAGAGTGAAGTATACAACTTTAGAACACTTTCCCACCAGGAGACTCGAACCCTAGCCAGCACAGAAGCCTTCCAGCAACTGGCATAACAGGTACGCCTTAACCCGCTCCACCACCTGCTCAGACCCTTAAAAGAGATGGTAATTTCGGAGTATTTATATACCCCAAAGATCACCACCTCCCAAGAGCACTAGAGCAAGTGAGGGGTCATTTATACGTTTATTTCATCAAGTCCCTGTTAATATGGGAGAACACTGTGTCTCTGCTTAAGGCACAACTCTCCTAAACACGAGAGTGAAGTATACAACTTTAGAACACTTTCCCACCAGGAGACTCGAACCCTAGCCAGCACAGAAGCCTTCCAGCAACTGGCATAACAGGTACGCCTTAACCCGCTCCACCACCTGCTCAGACCCTTAAAAGAGATGGTAATTTCGGAGTATTTATATACCCCAAAGATCACCACCTCCCAAGAGCACTAGAGCAAGTGAGGGGTCATTTATACGTTTATTTCATCAAGTCCCTGTTAATATGGGAGAACACTGTATCTCTGCTTAAGGCACAACTCTCCTAAACATGAGAGTGAAGTATACAACTTTAGAACACTTTCCCACCAGGAGACTCGAACCCTAGCCAGCACAGAAGCCTTACCATCTCTTTTAAGGGTCTGAGCAGGTGGTGGAGCGGGTTAAGGCGTACCTGTTATGCCAGTTGCTGGAAGGCTTCTGTGCTGGCTAGGGTTCGAGTCTCCTGGTGGGAAAGTGTTCTAAAGTTGTATACTTCACTCTCGTGTTTAGGAGAGTTGTGCCTTAAGCAGAGACACAGTGTTCTCCCATATTAACAGGGACGTGATGAAATAAACGTATAAATGACCCCTCACTTGCTCTAGTGCTCTTGGGAGGTGGTGATCTTTGGGGTATATAAATACTCCGAAATTACCATCTCTTTTAAGGGTCTGAGCAGGTGGTGGAGCGGGTTAAGGCGTACCTGTTATGCCAGTTGCTGGAAGGCTTCTGTGCTGGCTAGGGTTCGAGTCTCCTGGTGGGAAAGTGTTCTAAAGTTATATATATATATATATGTATATATATATATATATATATATATATATATATATATATATATATATATATATATATATATATATATATATATATATATTGAGGTGAGGGAGCAGACTAGTGGGAATTAATACCCTTAGGAAATAGACTGAAATAAGACAGTATTAACTTACTTATATCCTGGTGAGGAGGCCGAGCAGGTGTGAGGTTTTGAATCCTTAACGTTGTGTTAACTGGGCATGATAATGTCTCGTAGCCCTCCATCTGCTGGTGGCGCTGCTGCCGGCCTTGTTGAAGGGGCGGGGGATGCTCGCGAGTGACATCAGCTCTCCTTAGCTGGGTATGGGGTGAATGGGATACCGACTCGATGACGTCTATCTGTTCCCTCCGTTGATTGAGGTATGAATTATAACCTTGAATGGAACAAAATAATAGTCAGCACGGGTGAATGGGGAAAATATTATTATGCATGTGTGTTTGCTTGCAAGTGGATGATGAAAATATAATACAGATACAAGAAGTATATTTATATTTTATCGGTACGTTTATGAGAAGTTTCATTCCGACGATGTCCTCCTCGAGGGGCAGGTGAGCAATAAGGACACTTCACTGTTTTGTAAACTGAAATTGAAAAAGAACATATTTAAGTGTGTGGAATGTAATAGCCCGAATGAGTAAATATTCTCACACTATAAGAGAGATAATAGTTTACACACGTGATATTTCACCTGTGGATGCAATAAAATGAACTGTGGAATATTAAATAAGAATAACACTCACGGTTATCACAGAAAATCTGCTGACATCGCTTGCATTTGATGTCGTAATGGCCTAGGGGTGGTTTTTCACAGCTCGTGCATTGCAGACGACATAGTTGATTTTGTGCCGGTATATAAAACACGCCGCAATTCATGCAGGCTGTTAAGGTTCGTCTTTCCATGATATGGAGCTGTATGGTGTGTGTGTAGCGAATGAAGACTCGCAGTGAACTAACGTCGCGTTTGTGTGTGGAGGGAAACGATCCCGGTCAAATGAGAAGTGATTGATGATGGCAGGTGAGGACCTGCTGGCGGAAGTAAGAACAACGCCCCTCCTTAATGAAACCGCAGTGGCGGGAGAGCCCTGCTGGGGTGAACATCTCCCAGACCCCTCTGTAGACTTTGAAAAATGATTAAGGTTAATGGATCACATCCGCCCCTGGTGAGGCTCTCAGCACGACCTGGTCTGACACCTAACTAATGCCCACATCCTATACACACACGTGCATTGTTACATAAAACAGACTTTCACTGCCAACTGCTACCTCCTCTCATTCACATCTTAAGAGAGTCTGCTCTCTCTCTCTCTCTCTCTCTCTCTCTCTCTCTCTCTCTCTCTCTCTCTCTCACCCCCCTCATAACTTCCTGCCAGTGTATGGGGGAACTAATCACGTCATTGATCACCAACAGCTGCATTGGGTGAGAAAAAGTTAAAATAATGACGCCACCTGTCTCCTCACTTTCCCCTCCTTCTCCCTCACATCTTAGGAACCTGATGTCCTCTCAGGTATGGAGGCTCCCCCCTCCCTCCACAACATAACCTACATATTTCTATATCCATCTTAAGACTATGCTCTCCTTCACTCAACATACTCCTATCTATCTACACACACACAGGAATAACATATTCATCTTCTCTTCTCCTCCTCCTCCCTACATGACCGCATACCAACCACATAGCTTCCAACCCCTACCCAACATGACACTCTCTCAAGTGATGCCTGGCCGGACGCCACGCGTCAGCCACGCGCCAAAACATCCGAGGAAGCCCCAGAAACCTTAGAGATGATGTACACATGCCCACATACTTATCCTCTTACCTACATGTCACACAACGCACCATACATTTTACCCTCTGCGACCCACAACGTCCCCCCTGACGCAACCCGTCCCATTCTACGGACTCCCACACCACTTTTGACTATGACCGAGTTCGATCCACTGAGGTTCTCCTCAGGTTTGGGATGGTCGTAGTCTCATACTTCACTACTCATGTAACCAATTGCAACAGAAAATAAATTTGAAGCTCCAAGTAAATTATTAAAAATTTTGGGCATTAACTGTTGTCAGAAAGGCATGTGGTCTTCCTTCATTCATTGAATAAGGAAATAATTTGCTTTATTCAATCGCCGTCGTTAATTGTATTTCAATTTCCGTTTTCATTACACACTACTCAATATAAACAACTCTATAAACGGACGATGTCTTTCTTTTGTAATCCCAATATATTTTATTTATGTTGTTTATTGGTTTTCTTGCTTTTGTGTTAAAATGTTAAGCGGTAATTAGGAATATATTGTGGTTGAACAGATGGAAAATCATCAAAATCATTGTTGAAATTTAGTTGTGTTTAGCGTGCGTAAAATAATACACAAATAACGATAAAAGTTAAAAACATAGGGCAAAGAGGGCATTTTACCTTTTTTGCTCATATAATGTTCTTTTTGCTAGTTAATTGACAGTCAAGTTTGATGACATAACCACAGTTCAGGGAGGTCTCAGGAGACATCCAGGGCGATGCCTACTAACCCTTTAAGTCAGTATACGTGTCAAATGAGAGGTATTGGTTTACAATGCCTTACTGCGACTAATGCTAGTTGGCACTTAGAACAATATACAACCAAAATATTTGAGTTATGCATCCAAGTTACTAAAATTACCATGAACCGACATATCTCTCCCTACTATTACTTAATGGAAAGACAGATTATGAAATTATATATAAAAATAATAAATTGTAGGAAATTTGGATTGTTGTCATCAACACACAAAAAAGTGTGGCATCAACACAGAAAAGAAAATATGGCATCATCACACCAAAGAAAATGTAACATCATCACACCAAAGAAAATGAAGCATCATCACACTAAAGAAAATGTAGCATCATCACATAAAATAAATGTAGCATCATCTTACCAAAGAAAATGTAGCATCATCACACCAAAGAAAATGAAGCATCATCACACTAAAGAAAATGTAGCAACAACACACGGATGAAATGTAGCATCATCACACCAAAGAAAATGTGGCATCATCACTCCAAAGAAAATGTGGCATCATCACACCAATGAAATGTAGCATTATCAGTAGTAGGCATCCGTTAATCCCGTGGGGTTATGGAGTGGTGCCCTGGGTGTCTAGTTGTTGTAGTCTAGTTGGATGCAGCGCCTACTGTGGTTGTGAAGGCCAGCCCGAGAATGACAGTCCCGACTGCAGCGAACGCAGATAAACGACGAAACGGGTGCGTCAGCCAGTGGTCGAGACCTCCTCTGAAGTCTATTATCCTCCGCCTGCCTCTTCAGTTCATCCTCGAATTGCTGGAATCCCTTCTGCACTTTGCATCTCCAGGCAGATCTGACCGCAGCTGCTGCCTTCCAAGTGTTGATGTCAATGTTCATCTGCTTGAGGTCGCGTTTGCAGGTGTGGAGGTGGTAGCCACGTGGTATAACAATAGCATAGTAATAGTTCACCTTGAGCTGTAGTCGTCGGGGAAGGTAGGTCTGGGAGGGCAGGTGAAGCAAGTCTAGGCTTCTCAGGAAGGATAGGATAGAAGGATTCAAAGCCTCTTCAGTAATCCTAGTAGCATCATCACACCAAAAACAATATACCACCACCAACTATATTGCGTATATTGTGGTATATACCAATATACCACAATATAGTACCCGGCACCACCTCCTGAGTGCAGGTGGTGCCGGGTAGGCGTCGTCTGCGTTGGGTCACGTGCAGTTAATATCTGTACTCTCTCGACCTGCGCGGGGCTGTGTGCGGTCGCAGTCCACCAAACAGGGCACAGTCCTACCTACACTATGAAATGTTTCCTTTGGCGGGCACTTTGAATGTGTTTCCCTCCACACTCCTCCCGTCCTTATAGAACAATGGGTATACTAGAAGGGAAATGTTTCACTATATATAACATGATTTTGTGTAAAAAGTCTTCACCAGCTCCACACTAGGGGGTGCAGTGGCAAACAAGGCCACAAAGGAGGAGAACATTTCCGGTTTCAAAAATGAGTCCTATTACAATTACTGTATTACCCGTATTATCTTTGCACTATACACAAATTATTTCAACACTGCATACACTAGACTACCTTCTTCTGTTTTTTTTTCTTCTTCAGCTTCACTCCTAGGAATTTACTCTGTCCTAACAATATTCCTCGCACCGAAGCGCTGCTCCTTGAATGTGGGTCCTTCTTTGATAGAGCAACCCTCTTCCCACATCTCATCCCCAGGATCCCAAGGGAAAGCAATTGGATCTATGCCTTCCAAGAACTGACCAAATGCTAGTTCATTCTTTATTTTCTTCTGAGCCCTCCTTTCCACATTGTGTCTTAACGGGCCCCATTTCCTGTGAGGACTTTGCTTCGCTTCCTGATCCAGACCTGTCTGTTCAGTAGTGGCACGGTCCCGAATTGCCACTTTTCTCCTGCATTGGATTCCTGAAGGAGCCTCACTTGATGAGTTCCCACTTAGCATAACCTAACTCTGCTGGTTGTCCTTGTGTGGTATGCTAATGTCCATGTCCCCCCTGTCAGTATGAGCCAAGATGTCTTCCACGCCCTTAGACAATACCTGGTCAGCATCTTGCTCCGATGCCCCTCCTTGGCCTGTTATGAACTAGGTCGGATTTAGGCCGAATGAGCCGACCCAGCAGCGTTTAAAGACGAATTCTGGTCCTTAAATGAAACACGTGGCCTGTTGCCCGAGGTGTCCCCGTGCTGGCGGACTCCTTCCTCATCCCTTTCGGATTCCTCACAGCAAAATGACCCTCTTTCCCACACCTGTAGCACTGAACAGGTCGCCTAGAGGATGGGCTACGGCGATGCTGTGGTGACAAAAGGGCAACTGCAAGGTGCCTCAAACTCTCACACACCTGGTCCAATCTCCCGTTGGTCTCTGAGATACCTGCTACCAAGGTGTCCAACTTCTCCTCTACGCCCATGGAAGATAAAAGACGCGAGCTCGCACTCGACGGTCGGCGAGTGTCGATTCCACGACCTGAAGGGCTGGTAGCCGGTGAAATGCCCGGGGAGCTGGAAAGGGCGCGTGTCGAGCGCCGAGAAGCGTCATTACTCCTGGGTGGCTGCTCATACTGGGAGTACCTACCCACTGCATTCACTCGCACTGCTGGACCATGGGGCATGCGGTGATGGGAGTCGTATCTTTTGGAATCTGAGGAACCTACGGCATTGTGCTGGAAAGTTTGGGCCCGATCAATAGCCTCCTCCATGGAAGAGTTCCTTGCATTGGAAATGTATCCTGCCAGACTCTTATCCTGTAATCTCTGGCCAAATCGCATTACTGCCATTTGTTCCACTTCCCACTGTGGTATGTGTTTGTAGGCTCGATGAGCCAGGTGATGGACCCTGTCTGCCCAATCAGCGATGTCCTCCTTGGGCTCCTGCTGAGCCTGGGTAAACTTCATCATGGCCACATCCAGAACTTCCCTATCTCCAAATCACTTGACCATCTTATGCATCATTCGATTATAATCGATGGATGACTCTCTGTCCAGTAAGCGATTGTAAAAATAACTCGCCTTACCCTTGAGGCACCACCCTAACTGCGTCAATGACGTAGGCATAGGATGTGAAACGGTGGTAGAAGGTGGCCCAATCTGACGTCCCGTCATAATCCAACGCTCGAGGTGGCGTTCAGAAGGTTTCTTTTCGTTGGCGATAGCCTGCCCGCCTGCTGCGGGATGGGGAAGCATCCGAATCGGAAGTCCGAGGGCTGTGTGATGAGTGTCGAGCTGGCCGTCTCCTTGATCGAGCCGATCGATGGTGGGGGGGGGGGGGTTTCTACCCTGCCGAGCACCTTGAGGGCCGCCAGCCCTGGAGTAGGCCGGTGACTGCGGCCGGCGTCCAGGCCGTCTGCCGCTGGTGGCACCCCCAGAGAGATGGTGGGCACTCTTTTCACTGGACGAATATGATGAACAGCTTCCTGCCCCCGGACCTGAGGGCCCGGGACCCTGTAGGACGGGTCCACCTCAAACGATATAGCAGCCAACAAATCGGGTGTGGTCCTAATGCGGTTGATATCGTAAATGTTGTCCTCCGTGATCTCGCTGCGATGCCGAAACTTGATAATTCGAGCGGCCAGTGTATCTCCTACACCAGGTAGCAGAAGCAGCTCAGCAGCCGAAGCAGAGTTTATCTTGAGTGGAGCCATCGGGCTGGTGTTGAAAACTAAAGCTCAAATATATCCTACCGACTGTGTGCCCACAGGTAGGTCACAGCCCAGAGGGGCTTGTACACTAGGTCGGATAATGGGGCAGGCCTGGTAATAAGCCTTAGATCTGGGGCCAGGCACCTCACATGTGTATCGCACCATACAAAAAAAAAACAGACACCAATGGCCAAAATTAATGTTCAACAATCCAATGTTCAGAAATAAGAATGAATGTTCCACAACGGAAAAATAAGCACTGCACAGTCAATAATGTAAATGATGGAAGCAGGTGGATCTCAAGCAACATAAACACTGTACACTTAATTGGGACTTAAATCACTTGAGGCTTAGACCAAAAACTGGGCACTTACTGCACTTGCAGAACTGGAAAATCTTATATGGCAGTCACTTCGAGGAACTTTAACTAGCAATGTGCCTAATTTTCATAAGCACTGGGCTGAGGGTTCTCAAAAACACTCCTTTCAGGTGAACGTAGGGAACTTCGTGCAGGGCGGATCACCATCCACCTTAAATCTGGTAGGAAAACAAACTCACTGGCTTTCTTAATGTATCTGCCTCCCTGGAGCCATTACCTCTTTAGAAAGACTATAACAGGCTACGTCTAGCTAACAGTGGAAATGATAAAGTAACAGACCTGTAGCAAGCACCCTACAGAGCTGGGGCCAGCGTCGCAGTAGTAAACACACTGGCGATGGATGCGCTCGGGAACGATAGCCTGAAATCATCCGCGAGTGGATTCGTAAATAATAACAGGTGCCGGATACGCTCAGGAACGGTGGCCCGTAATCTGTGTGAATGGTGGTACTTGCCTTCCCTTGGTTAAAAAAACTTAGGAACCGCAGAAATCGGTGCTTGGGGAAAAAGACAATAAAATGCAAAAATACCGGGGAAATAATCTATATAAAACACTGGCAACTGGAACTTATGGAGAATCTTGGGGAATTACACGAGAAGTGGAATAAAGCATATGCACAAAAAACAGGGACTGAAAAATCTTGGGCACCGCTAATGAACAACAAGCCGGAGGACATCAATGGTGCAACCAAAGCCAGTAAATCGAGACTGGAAACGTTGAACACTATCTAAGACGACTTGACTGAAGTCGGCAGAACGATGATGCAGATATCTTGGCGAGGTCCTCTTGATCACCGCGTGGGAACGGTTACTCTCTGCGCCAATGTGGAGGTGGTCGCCACGTGGTATAGCAATAGTAAATAGTTCACCTTGAGCTGTAGTCGTCAGGGAAGGTAGGTCTGGGAGGGTAGGTGAAGTAAGTCTAGGCTTCTCAGGAAGGATAGGATAGAGGGAGTCAAAGCCTCTTCAGTAATCCTAGTAACACTTATCCTAAGTGCAGGTGGTGCCGGGTAGGCGTCGTCCGCGTTGGGTCACATGCAGTTCATATCTGTGCTCTCTCTCTCTCGACCTGCGTGGGGCTGCTGCCCGGGGAGGCTGTGCACAGTCGCCGTCCACCAATCTGTGAACAGTCCTGCCTACACTATGAAATGTTTCCTTTGGCGGGCACTTTGAATGTGGTTCCCTCCACACAGGCATCTTTGAAACGCAGCTGAGGTCTTCCGGTGGGTCTCCTTCCTGATGCCAGTTCTCCATTCAAAAGGTCCATCGGTATAAGGTCATCGACCATGCGTGTGACGTGTCCCAGCCATATCAAGAGAGTGAACGTTGAAGGGACTCCTGTTCTCTCGAGTACTGTGTTGTTGGTGACGTGGTCTTTCCACGTGATGTCAAAGATGCGTTTCAGGTGCCGCATGTGAAAGGTATTGAGCCGTCTCTCCTGGTGAGAGTGCATGGTCCAGGATTCCGAGCTGCAGAGAAGTGTACTCACCACACATGCCATGTAGACTTGTGCTTTGGTGTGCACTGTCAGTTTGGCATTTTCCCAAACGCGCTTTGAGAGCCTGGCCAGTGTTGTTGCGGCCTTCCCGATACGCCTGTTGTGCTCAGTGTCCAGGGAAAGGGTGTCTGACATTGTGGAGCCCAGGTACACAAACTCGAGAACTGCCTCCAGCACATAATCTGCTATATTTATACAGGGTAGCTCATTGACATCTTGTCCCATCACCTGTGTCTTCTGCAGGCTGATTGTCAGGCCGAATGCGGAACAGGCTGCGGCAAAGCGGTTGAGTAGCTGCTGCAGGCCTTCTGCTGTGTGTGTGGTGATCGCTGCGTCGTCGGTGAAGAGGAACTCCCTGAGGATTCGCATCTGAGGTTTGAATTCGGGGTTTTCCTTCCCCTAGATGAGCTGCCTTTTCAGGCTAATGAGTCCCATCTGCCCGAAGCAACTGGTTTTACAGCACCAGAGACCCGTCGTCGCCTGTTGGTAGAAGCAGTTCCGCCAGGCAAAGAGGCTAAGCCACACGTGCAGACCAGGAGCTGGACTTGGTTGTCAGAAGCGATTTGAGACGTATGCCATTAAGGGCACTTGACAGGCTGTGGGAGTTAATCCCTACAACCCTTCCCCCCCCCCCCCCGGCTATAACAACCCTAGAAACCAAGCATCATCACACCAATAAAATGTTGAAAATCACTTATTTTTTTAATAAAAGAAAGCATAAGAATTATGGTTAAGATTTGATTGAAAGTTAAGGAAATGAGATCGACACCATCATCATCATAACAATAATAATAATAATAATAATAATAATAATAATAATAATAATAAAATCCACAGGAACCATGATGAGATATGAAGCCATGTGCTGAGTGTTCCCAAACACGCCTCAGTCAAGTGTATCACAACATAGTCAACAAGAACTGACATTCGTAGTATAAAACAACCTGGAGTGCTACTGCTCCCTCGAGGGTCCCAAGGTTTACACATAAGCCTAACTGGGTCAAGGCTTATGTGAACCAGTTGACCATGTCATGGTGTAGTTGACTAGAGCGCGTCTAGGAACACTCAGTGCATAGGTTCGAACCCTCATCAAGGCTCCTGTGGATTTGTTCTTCGAAATATCACGTTAATGTGGTTTATCTGTGTAATAATAATAATAATATTTTTGATGAAAATGAGAATAATAATAATAATAATAATGAAGGTGAATGAAACATCCAATTCATGTTTAAGTGTAATAAAACACAAATTTTCGTACATAATATTCTGAGCAAGATCCTATGAGCTGGCGTTAATAAGTCTGACAGAGCGCCTCCCTTCACATACATCATTAGACGTCGTTATGATTATGCTGTCAAGAAATGTCGAAGTTTCATTTCAGACAATCTAGGCACTCTAGATTGCTAGAAACTAGGCAATCAGGAATGCCACCACACTCTCATAAATATTACCACATTAACATAAATGTCATATTATCACAAGCACCAACACTATCAGAAATGTTATGGACATCGCTTATAGGAAAAGCATGTGGAGACAGCATAGAAGTAAGATGGTGCATAGTTCACTGTGCTGGTTCTCAGTTTTGCTAATACTAAGCCCCGGCACCTTGGACCTACACGGGACAAAATTTAGGGCCTGAAGAAGCCTGACCTCTGTCAGGCTTCTTCACGCCCTAAATTTTGCCGTCTGTTGTTTTCTCTATTTCTTAATACATTCTTGCTAGCATTTTATGTACGTTCTGGAAGCTTTCGTGCATCCCCCAGGAGCTCATAAATACCAGTTTGAAAGCCACAGGACAGTAGAGGATGGAAAAGAGCGTTCGAACCGTAGGTTCGAACCCTCATAACGGCACTTGTGGATTTGTTCATATGATGTATCAGGCTATTGTGATTTCTGTGTGTATTGAGTAGAGGATGGGTTAATGTCATGGAAGGTGGTTATTAATTTATTGCGCGTATTTGCCATTACGTCATACCCCTTGAAGTATCAGGCTCTCCTCAATAGTGGTTTTACAGTTGGGTATATCTTTTCTCTGGTTTTCTTATAGTATTAGGGTTATCTGATCCTTAATATTTAAGAATTCGTTTAACTATAATACGAACCGGCAATGACACGACTTCAGCTCCCACTATCATGTGCCACTTCTCCCACTCTGCCAATCCACACTGGTGATTCGGAGGATAGTGTACTGGGTCCATTCTTCTTTCTTACATATATCAGTGATCTGCCAAATATCACACAAAACTTGAAGCCAATTTTATTTGCTGATGATACAACCTACATACTCTACCATGCTAACCCACTTATTCTAAATTTATTTTAATCTGAACTAGATAAAGTCTATTTGGGGACTGTGAAAAAATTCCATTATCATGAGGTACATAAATCCAATATGTCTTAAAGTATGTATAGTCATTAAATTAAATCGACCTAATGAACCACATGAGTCTTTACCAGGGGCTATAAATAGCCAAACCACATAGGTTCTTCACGACATAACTAGCTACATGTAGGTGCCCACCACAGCTGGCTTAATCAGCTAAGTGACGTCGAACTGTGAAGTCACAAGTGTTATGAGCCCATGTAGCCTGGGTGGAACAGTCTACCATAGTGAGAGTTATTCTGCGACCGAACTTGATTGAGAGGTCAGAGGAAAGATGTATATATTTAATAATTGAATAAACGTCAGTGAGTAATTTCAGGATACTATCAGAAGATGGGCGTTGGTAATAAGTGACATGAAGTGAGATGTTGATACTTTGGGGATGTGTGGTGACGCTAGCAGAAGGTCATGACCTCACTTGAATCACAACAGTCATCAGAGGTGGTTGTACTTTGTTGATTCTCCCGTAATAAGGAAGAATATAGTTCCCTGTGTTAATGCTGAAGTGAAGACTACTTGTCTGCAAGTGTGAGGAAGCTGTTGGGGTCACAGAGAAATAGTACACCATTTCTCTGTGATTTTGATAATTAGAGGCGGCCTGGAAGTGAGTGTTTTCCGCGCCTTTGTGGAACTCTAATTGTGTTGCTTCTTCAAGAGTTAGGAAGCAAGCAGGCATTTCTGTGGTGGAGCCTGCTGGGCGAAGTTCGGAACTCAAGTCGAGGACTGGAGGAAGCACTGTAAGGCAGTCCTGAAGCATTTTGTGGGCAGCCTAGGGAGCGCCATATTGGAGTTCCAGTGAGTGAGTGTCCTGACGTCAGAGGATTCTGCTGGAGGCTCATATAACAGTTGTTCAGTGGTTGCCTGTTTTTGATCGCGTGCCCAGTGATCTTGGCAAGTGTTCATGTATATATAGTACATATATTTTATTATGGCATTGAACCAAAATAAGAGAGTAGATATAGGAAAACATGCTGGAAGGAGAAGTGATACGTCCTCCCTCGCCAAAGAACAGAGGCTCACTGAGAGGGGGAACGGCGCCCCCCCCCCCCCCCCCCATCCCTTCCTCGCGACGCGTCGAGACATGTCCTCAGAGTGGTCTCGCCCAAGATGGGGAAGGACCGTCGTAGCGACGCAATAGTGTTTAAAGAGATGTCGGATGTAGGAGTTTATTTTATGTGAATATATTTAATTATATTTTGTTAGGAAAACATTTTTATTGGCATGGTAATGGAATTGCAAGTTTGTTTTGGAAGGAGTTCGTCGAGAAACTTCGAGGTTAAAGAAGATGTTGATGGGGGAACTTCGAGGCCAGAGAAGAAGTTAATGGAGGAACTTCGAGGCTTGAGAAGATGTATATGCTGAACTCTGTGGAAGAGCAGAACTTTATAGTGAAGAGTTGATTTCAAGCAGTGCAGAGGAGCTACACGTGTCTCTGTGTAATCAGTGGTGAAGGATCACTTATGTGGGATTAGGACTTCATTCTGCAGCAGATTGGGAGAACTACAGAAGTGCCTTTCCAAATATTTTGGAGGCCCTAGAGATATATATTGATAGTGAGCCTTTATGAGCAGAACAGAGGGTCATGGTTATCTTGAGATGATTTCGGGGCTTTTAGTGTCCCCGCGGCCCGGTCCTCGACCAGGTCTCCACCCCCAAGAAGCAGCCCGTGACAGCTGACTAACACCCAGGTACCTATTTTCCTGCTAGGTAACAGGGGCATAGGGTGAAAGAAACTCTGCCCATTGTTTCTCGCCGGCGCCTGGGATCGAATCCAGGACCACAGGATCATAAGTCCAGCGTGCTGTCCGCTCGGCCGACCGGCTCCCCTGGTGATGGTGATCACACATAATGTGTAAGGGGAGTGCTTGAATGCTAATTGGCATGTAAAACGCAGTGTAAGGTGAGGGATTGATTTCTTCTTTTTGGGGGAATACTTATATAGATGTTTCTGTTGTTTCAGCGACAAGCTGAGTTTCATATACCTTTAGGACTGAGGGTACAGTATTGTTGTGACAGGATTTCAGCCCCATTGAGTAAGGGAATAGTAAGTGGTAAGCAAAGAGTTGAGTCCCTAAAGCCTCAACCCCCTTCAGGGCAGAACAAATATTGGAGGCCCTGTCCAGAGTGAATTGATACACCCACAGTTCGAGTCCAGGATGGTGGACTGACACACCCATCGCAGCAGTAGGTAGCCCATGTGACGGCGGGTATTTTCTCTCTCTCTCTCTTGGGAAGACCCACAGGACAAGATAAGGAAAGTGCAGACGCTTGTAGAGTCAGGCAAACTTGAAGTTTTGAAGTGTTGTACCAAAGAGCAGTTGAAGCAGACAGCGGAGAAATGGGGCATCAAGGTGAAGTTATCTAAAGTAGCCGGAATGAAGGATGAGATCCTCAGACAGTTGAGAGTAAGGAACGAAGTGGCAGAACAAGGAACCCAGAATGGTGCTGGAAGTGGAATGGGAGATGATGGACAAGATGAATTGAGTCCCCAAGGATCAAGTAGGAGCAGTAGGAGTAACCGCAGTAGCAGGAACAGGGGATTAGAAAGGTTTCAGCTAGAGCTCCAGATGCAGCGTGAGGACAAAGAGAGGCAGTTCCATCTGGAGAAGTTGAGATTAGAACTTCACATGAAAAATGAAACAGAGAAAGAAAAAACTAAACTAGAGGTAGAAAAAGAGAAAGCCCAAGTTGAAAGAGAAAAAGAGAGACCAAAACAAATGGAAATAGAAGCAAACAGAGCTTTGGCAGAGCAAAGGACTGAACGTGGGTTGCCAGACAGCACCACTCATGTTTGTGGAGCTGTTTGATCACTCACACTATCCACAGCACATGTTTGCGGATAATGCAAAAATTATGAGAAGAATCAAGATGGATGAAGATAGACTACAGGATGACTTGGACAAACTGGAGGAATGGTCTAGAAAATGGCTGCTAAAGTTCAACTCAGGCAAGTGTAAGGTAATGAAATTAGGCGAAGGGAGCAGGAGGCTGAACACAAGGTACCATCTGGGAGGTGAAATCCTGCAAGAGTCAGATAGAGAGAAAGATCTGGGGGGTTGATATCAAACCGAACCTGTCCCCAGAGGCTCAAACAAAGAGGATATCATCAGCGGCATATGCTAGACTGGCCAACATAAGAACTGCCTTTAGAAATTTGTGTAAGGAATCGTTCAGGACCTTGTATACCACTTATGCCAGACCAATCCTGGAATATGCAGCTCCAGCCTGGAGTCCATAGCTAGTTAAACACAAGACAAGGTTAGAGAAGATTCAGAGGTATGCCACCAGGCTCGTTCCGGAATTGAGAGGTATGAGCTACGAGGAAAGGCTAAAGGAGCTGAACCTCACGTCCCCTGGAAAACAGAAGAGCATGAGGAGACATGATAACCACCTACAAAATTCTCAGGGGAATTGATAGGGTGGACAAAGACAAACTCTTCAGTACGGGTGGGACACAAACAAGAGGACACAGGTGGAAAGTTAGTACCCAGATGAGCCACAGAGACGTTAGAAAGAATTTTTTCAGTGTCAGAGTAGTTAACAAATGGAATGCATTAAGTAATGAAGTGGTTGAGGCTGACTCCATACACAGTTTCAAATGTAGATATGATAGAGTCCAGTAGGCTCAGGAATCTGTACACCAGTTGATTGACAGTTGAGAGGCGGGACCAAAGAGACAAAGCTGAACCCCGGCAAGCATAATTAGGTGAGTACACAAACACACACACACACACACACACACACACACACACACACACACACACACACACACACACACACACACACACACACACACACACACACACACACACACACACTCACACACACACACACACACTCTGGCTCTGGCGGGACCAAAGAGCCAGAGCTCAACCCCCGCAAACACAACTAGGTGAGTACAACTAGGTGAGTACACACACTGTTATGATCCCAGGTAGCCGAAAAACGAGTCTCCCCTTTGAGAATTATTCCATCAAGCCTGACCTAACCAGAAGGTCTAAGAAATATAGAGGTGATAACCCATATGTAAAATAGTTGCTTGGATATGTATAACAATTTGAGATTATGGGCAATGAAGAAGAAAACAGATAAATGACTGGCTAGGAGATGTGGATATTTTGCTGGAGGCGTGAGGCTCGCTTCTGGAGGGGCTTTGACCTCACTTGAGTGCCAGACATCGCAGGGGAAAGCCGCGCTCCGTTAAGCTCCTGTCAGAAGGGAACCCCTAGTGATATATCTCAAAGAGAAGAGAAGTGTGCAGACGTACCAGCTGTGGAATCGAGCTGGGGACGTTGTGGTCTCAAGTCTTGGTCGAAGAGGAGAGTATTAAACCGACCAGAGGCATTATTGTGGGCCGTGGAAGCGCCCTGACCAAGCTTCGTCAGAGGGCGGAGCGCCCTCGACCAGACAATCTGTGGTAAGCACGATATACGCCAGTTCATAGTGATTGCTTGTAGTTGGTCGTGTGCCCAGCGACAGTAGCAATGTTTATTGATAAGTTAGACATGTTTTAATAAGGCAGAAGGCCTGAAATAAGAGAGTGGAGAGGGAGGAACACGGAGCGACGTCCGTCCCCTCTGAGCGCTGGCCGGCAACTGAGGGAGCCAGCTCCTGACGGTGAAGGACCCTCCCTGAGTGAGGACCGCCGCCGGGCGAGGTGGAGTATGGACCCGCCCAAAACGGGGGAGTCCACTCTCACTGTATGTACAGGACAGATAGAGGTTGGAGGCAAACATATTGTGTGATTATTTTTGTTTATGTGTTAAAGGGAAAACAATTTTATTGGAGTGTCGATGGGTTGCAGGTTTGTCCTTTGGGGAAGAAGTTGCTGAGAACTTTGATGCCAGCACAAAGGGAGTAGTTGATGAGACTCCAAGGTAGTGGAGCAGAGGACCTCGAGCTGTGAGGAGAAGCAGTGAAGAGGAGTGTCACGTGCTTCTGTTGAGGTGGTGAAGCACCATAGTTGCTCGAGGGAACTTCATGGTGTAGCAGCCAAGAGAGCTGTGGAGGACCCTAGCAGAAGGGTGAAGCACCGTAGTTGCTCAAGGAAACTTCATGATAGCAGCCAGGAGGAGCTGCAGAGGATCCTGGTAGTGAAGCCCGGAAGAACCTGAAGATATCAGGATAGTGAACTTCCAGAGGTGGAAGGGAAGTTCTGGTGGATCACTTGTAGGGAGTTGATAGTGTTTGGTTGTCATTAGCGTGCAAGACGCAGTGAGAGGTGAGTGATTGTTGGTATTCTGATGTCAAGGAGTGTTTTATACTGAAGTTTAGAGTTGCAGGCGTAGGCTGGATTACCTACAGATGTATGCGTTCTAGGACTGATAGAGTGATCGATTGATCATTGTTGTGTATCAAGGAACATTTATACTGATATATGTTATTGCATTCACATGCTGATTTTCATTGTACACATTTATAGATACATATATATATATTCTCTTGCTGATGGTGCAACGGTGTATGCAGACTTGATCTACATGAGGAGGTTGAAAGTATCAGGTGATGAATCAGAAGATAGGATACCACTTGGTAAACCGATAATAGAGATCTGATGGTGTTGGAGTATAGAGTATAGGATTCATTATTATTATGTGTGTGTATGTGCTCTGTCCAGTAAATGTATTCAAATTTGCTGGTATTTGACCTTATCCTAGTGAGGCTTCCCATGAAATAGTACAGAAGGAGAGAGAGAGAGAGAAAGAACCAAGAACCACTGCTGTGGACAGGGTAGAAGGTAATACTAATAAGTCAAAGGGGGATTGAGGAGATCATATCACCTAAGGAGAGAGTGGGGAGTCACAGCGGCTCGAGTGGGTGTGTGCACGCGACAACGAGGCTGAGTGTTGGAGCCGCATCCCCTAAAAGTGTGACGTTGAGCCCCTCTCCAAGAGCCAGAAGCGCCTAGTGTGATCTCCTAGAGAGGTATAAGCACTCTACAGAGTTGTGGGTTGGGTTGTCCGTAGAGGAGGATCAACGACGACAACACCAACAACCCACAAGACTATAATAAATTGGGGGCCTGTGTCTGGGAGAGTGAACTGACACACCCACACCCTGTCCAAGACTGGATTTGTACACCCTTGCTGAAATAGATAAACTGTGTGACCGCAGGTGTTTACTCTCTCTCTTGGGAAGACTCACAGGACAAGATGGATAAGGTGCAAGCGTTTGTGGAGTCAGGCAAGCCTGAGGACTTAGAACGTTGCACGAGGGATCAATTGAAACAAATAGCAGAAAAATGTGGCATTAGGTTGAAAGCATCTAAAGTAGCTGGGATGAAGGATGAGATCCTGAGGCAGTTAAGAGCCAGAAGTGAAGCGGCAGAGCAAGGAGCCCAGAAAGGAGCTGAAAGTGGAAAGGAGGATGATGGGCAGGATGAAGTGAGATCCCAAGGATCGAGTAGGAGCAGCAAGAGTAGCCGCAGTAGCAGGAGTAAGTAGTGAAGTTGAGGACTAGAGCGACGCGCGGCACCGCCAGGTGGCGCTCAGGTCGAGTGCCACCTGGCGGTGCCACGCGTCGCTCCCGTCCTCAAGTTTTTTCCGGGGAATTTCTGGGATGTTATGACATGTGTTGGAGGAAAGTGGATCGCGTCGCTCCAGTCCTCGTGGTTTTGGGGAGCTTTTCTGTGTGTTCTGGTTAAGAAAGAGTTGTGTTGTTGTAAGAAACGGAAGGACAGGTGTCTGACAGCTGACAGGTGGCGCGCGTCGCTCCCGTCCTCAAGTTTTTTGGGGGATTTTCCCGGAAGTTTGGCGCGTTTCGGACGCTCTCACCTGACAGGTGGCGCGCGGGTGTCTAGTCACATAGGCTTTTGGGGGAATTTCCCGGAAGTTTTGGCGTGTTGTGTTTGGGTATGTGGACAGGAAAGAGGGGAGGTCATGTTGGGCAGCTGACAGGTGGCGCGCGTCCCTCTAGTCCTCGCGGGTTATGGGAATTTCCCGGAAGTTATGGCGCGTGTCGGAGGTAATTGGAGCGCGTCGCTCCAGTCCTCGGGGGTTAAGGTAAGTGCTCAGGAAAGATGAGAGTAAGTGGTAGAGTAAGTGATGGAGTAAGAAAATAGAAGGAAGATGGAGGAAGGAGTAAAAGAGTTGATCGTGAGTTAGTGTGTAGATGAGAGAAGGCAGCACGGCCTGTTATGTTGTTTTGGGATGGGAGCTGGATGGAGTTTCCCCTTCGTCGGGAGAGAGTGCTCTGGGCCATTATGTGGTTAGACAAACCCATTGACTCCCCTACAGGAAATCGCAAGTGTTGAGGGGTGAGAGAGCACTCTCCAGCGGAACTGGGGGACCATTTGTCTAAAAGGTTTTCGTTGTCTTTAGAAGAGTGGAGATGTTCGTCCCACGACGACTTCCCATACACTGTGGATTCCGGTAAGGAGGCGCGAGGTACTTACTCCTGCCGACAGACAGACCCTCACCTGTCACCCATCAATCACTTCTCATTTGACCCAGGTCGTTTCACTCCCCTCACACACAAACGCCCCGCCAGTTCCCTGCGAGACTTCATCCGATACACACGCGTCATACAGCTCCATGTCATGGAAAGGCGAAGCTCTACAGCATGCATGAAATGCGGAGTGTTTTATATTCCATCACCGAATCAAGTGTGTCGACTGCAATGCGCTAGCTGTGAAAAACCGCCCCTAGGACATTACGACATCAAATGCAAGCGATGTCAGCAGATTTTCTGTGATAACCGTGAGTGTTATTCTTATTTAATATTCCACAGTTCATTTTATGTCATCCACAGGTGAAATATCGCGTGTAAACTACTATAGTGTGAGAATATTTTCTCATTCGAGCTGTTACATTCCACACAGTTAAATATGTTCTTTCCAATTTCAGTTTACAAAACCGTGAAGTGTCCTTATTGCTCACCCGCCCCGCGAGGAGGTCATCGTCGGAATGAAACTTCACATAAACGTAGGTAGCATATAAAATACACTTCTCGTATCTGTATTTCATCCACTTGCAAGCGAACACACATGCATAATAATAAACATATTTTTTCCCCATTCACCCATGCTGAATATCATATGTTCCATTTCAGGTTATAATCCCTACCTCAATCGACGGAGGGAACAGATCGACGTCATCGAGCCTATACCCCATTCCTCACACACTGAGCTAAGGAGAGCACATCTCACTCGCCGGGGGTCACAGCCCCTTCATCAAGGTCACCCACCCCGACAGATGGAGGGCTACGAGACCGTATCACCCCCGGTTAACACGATGTTACGAATTCATACCCACTCACCTGCTCAACCCATTCACCAAGACATAAGTAAGTTATTACTGTCCGATTTCAGTCTATTTCCTAAACATATTAATCCCCCTAGTCTGTTCCCATACCTCATAATATATACGCTTTCATTCTTTCTAGAGATAATATGTTTTCTTTTTTTTACAGACGACACACCGCTGTGCATAGATTTGGCATCCAGCGACAGCTGCAGCAGCAGCAGTGGCAGTGAGAGTGTCACAGCAGGGCGGACAGTAGCCACTTCCGGCTCTCACAGGGAGGGGAGGAGGACTCGTTCACCCGCCCACTCAACCCCCCGTTCCTCCCTCAGCCCCATACCCCAATCAAACAGCGACAGCTATGACAGCAGCAGCAGCAGCAGCAGCAGCAGCAGCAGTGGTGAGAATCGTACCATTTTCATCACAGACAGTGACTCAGACGACAGCTCAGCAGACCGTGACCTTGACCCACCAGCGTCTGTCAATTCTGACTTGTTACCACCGTCTGGCGTAGTAGCTGAGCCAGCGGTCTCACCCATTCATCTCGGAGGGGGAGGGTTATCACCACCCCCCACCCCTCCCAGCCCTATCCCATCACCCCCTCCACCTCTTTCCCCCTCTCCTCCACCTGCGCTAGAAATTCAACTCCAGCTGCTGGATCGAATTGATAACTATAACGGCAGTTATGTCCGGCTTTCATTCTCCATACCAGAACATGTTAACACCTCACCAGGACTCTATCTGAGAACATATAGGGATTTTTTCATTAATGAGGTTCGATCCCTCTTCTCTCCACGACACCCATTCCTCCTAATTTACCCAGACATCACTCTAATTGTGAGAAATTTAAATGTACAACAAGACGGTGAGGATAATCTATTGGATCCTATAAATAACGACGGCTTTCCCATACGAGGTGAGGGGCAAAGAATTACTCTAGAGGAAGTAGAAACTCTTATTGATTTTTGGGCTGATGAATTGACAGAGAAAATATCCCAGTATCTGGAAGCGAAGGAAGGGTCCAATGTCTTGGTTGAGCGGCTCACCGGGTTTTACATTAACTGTGGTCAGATAGAACATCCGATAAGATTAGGCTCGCATGTAGACTATCCTGAAGGCTTGCGTGGGAAAAAATTGGTTTTCAATCCAGAGGGAGAGGCAGATATTTGCCTTATGCAGTGTGTCGCTGCTTATAAATGTTTAGCTAAGGGAATGCGACTAGGTAATATTCGCGCTAGATCTGTGAATGCTAGTTGGTGTCTCAGACACATGAAATGGCCAGCAGATGTCAATTCTGCAGTAACATTCGAGGATATTCACAAGGTAGAGAAAATGAATAAAGTCAGTATATTCATCTATTCACTAGATAGAGATGAAAATGCTAGACGACAACAACGACACTACATTACACTAGCTAGGAAGGGAAGAGGAGGATATACGGATGTCATACCTTTGCTGATGTTGGAAGCTCAACACTTAGTATTAATTAAGGATTTTAACCAATATGTACGTAATATGCGCAGCAATCCAGATCGCATCCCGAGTCATCACAGCTTCTGTCACTGTTGTTTGATATCACTCCCAGCAGATAGCATGCAGAGTCATGAAAGTACATGCAAAGTACATCAAACTCTCAAATTCTACCCACCAGAGAGGAAGATTACTTTCCGTAACTATGGACGGGGTTATGGTCCTAGTCACATGTGCTTTTATGACTTTGAGTGCATGCTAGACCGCTCGAACCCTAAGGGAATGATAGAAACACGTCACAACGCAGTGGCGTATGCGTACATTATCATTGACAGACAGAAGAATATTGTTGAGAAAGATACTTATTTGGGTAAAGATGCGGTCAATCACTTTGTAACCACGCTAGAAGCGTCATGGGCTAGAATCAAGAAGGGGTTAGTATCCTATGAACTTCACATGTCCCAGCAACAGCAGGCGATATTTGAGACAAAAACAGCCTGTGAACTCTGTGATGAACCTTTTAACGGAGAAGATGTAATCAAAGTCCGTCATCACGACCACACAGTAAGATTCCACAATTATCAAGCAGCTTACTGTGATAGATGTAATTTGCAATGTATAAATTCATACAAGTTCCTATACACTTTCTCCCACAACGCTTCCTATGATTTAGGAGTAATCCTAAACGAGATGAGAGATAGACCAGGAAGTGAAATAGATATATTAGCCAAGGATGGATTTAAATTTATGAAAGTTGATGTGAACAACTTAAGATTTTTGGATAGTTTAGCCCTTCTCAACGGCTCGCTAGGAAGAATAGCCAAGGATCATATTGATAGTGGGAAACCTACCACATTCACTTTGGCTATGTTAAAAGGAGTAAATAAAGCAGCCATCCCAAAACTGTTGAAGGGTAAACAATCATTCTGCTATGATTATTTATCCTCTATGTCTGTGTTAGATGAACCACACCTTCCTTCTCGCGATAAGTTTTACAATACACTAAAAGACGAAGAGTTGTCAGAAACAGATTATAAACAAGCCTTAGAAATTTTTGATTTGGCTAAATGTCGTAACATAGGGGAGTATCTGCTCCTTTACCTCAAAGTGGACACAGGATTGCTAGCTGATGTGTTCACAGTCTGGCGAGATACCATGCTTGCTCTCTACAAATTAGACATTTCACACTACATTTCTTTACCCTCATTTGCTTGGGATGCGTTCTTGCTTAAATCGAAAGTTCAACTTGATGTTGTGTCAGACCCAATGTTATATGATTTACTTCGTCGGAATCTCCGAGGAGGGTTCACCAGTGTAACGAGACAGTACACGAATGTGGAGAACAGGCACACAGGCTTAGATCTAGGGGAAGATAGTAGCTACATCATCTACTTAGACTTTAATAGTCTTTACGGGGCGTGTATGACTGAACTACTCCCTCGGGGTGGGATCCGGAAACTGACACATGATGAGCGTGACGTACTGCTGGAGCAAGGTTTGGAGAATATCCCATGTGACGGGACCAAGGGATATTGGGTGTTGTGTGATACACTGCAGGTCCGACCTGAGGTAGCTAGGTATACAGATGAACTGCCCCTTGTTCTTTCACATACTTGCATTACTGAGGAACACATTTCACCCTACAGTAAGAATATTCTTACAGAAGAAAGTCGCGGTCTGCCTAAAAACAACACTAAATTAATCGCTTCTCATCTTCCTCAGAAAGACTACCTCGTTAGTCTGGACTTGTTACAGTTGCTCATGCGCATTGGATTAGAAGTAGCTAAAGTTCACGACATCTACGAATTCGAGCAGGAGAGTTACCTTAAAGACTTCATTGAAACCAACGTTCGTGAACGAGCCAGTACCAAATGCGCGATAAAAAAAAAGGCTTTCAAACTCGTATCAAACTCTATATATGGAAAGAGTCTCACAGATGTATCTAAATATGGGAACAAACACTATTTGGTCACAGATCGTAGTCATTTCCTGAAACATGCTCGAAACCCATTCTTCAAGCGGAGTCTTTTGTTAAGTAAGGATCGTGTGATATGTACTATCAAGCAGAAGTCTCTCCTAGTCAACACTCCTACGTATCTGGGTTACCATATACTTCAAATTGCTAAGAGGCGACTCTATGAGTTCTGGTATGATGTTGTCAAACCTGCGTATGGGGATAAAGCGAGTCTGTTATATACAGACACAGACTCTTTCATCATTAAACTGGACTGTCAGGATGTGTTTGAAGAGTTGAATAAGTCTCCTCTCTTCGACTGTATGGATTTTAGCAATTTTAATGTCACACATCCATCCTACTCTAAAGCGCGAGAAGGTGAACTAGGATTGCTCAAGTCTGAAATAGGCTCTAAGATTATTAACCAGTTAATTGCTCTCAGACCTAAAACATATTCGTTCACCACACATGATGGGGAGCACACTTGTAAGTGTAAGGGCGTACCTTACCATCTACAAGAGAAACTCTCACATGACTCATTTCAACACACTCTTGAAACAAACACTTCAATCAGGTATGTGTCGAGATCTATACGCAACGTGCAAGGAAAGATTTGTACATGTCGCAGTACCTGCAGAGGTTTGTCAGCATTTGACGATAAACGCTACATTTTAAGCCCCACACAGTCCCTAGCGTATGGTCATCCTGATATTCCCAATAACAATGATGATGATGCGATGGATGTAGAAGTGAGAGAGGAGGAGGAGCTGGAAGAAGTGTTTATGGAGGAGGGGGAAGTAGAGCAGGCACAGAGTCTCTACCCAATATTCCGTCCCTGGAGCAAACGCGATGCTACAGCTCAGAAACTATTCAACCCTCGCTAGATTTTATGTTGTACAATTGTTAGGTAGTATTAAGATGGATGCCTCATATGACTAGAACTTTGTATACTAAATGAATAGGATGTTTAATATTATTGTTTGTGAACTGTAAGAACTATGATTAGTTTTTAAAATATGATGTTTAATATTATTGTTTGTGAACTGTAAGAACTATGCTGTTTAATATCATTGTTTGTGAACTGTAAGAACTATGTTTAGTTTAAAAAATGTTGTTGCTGTACATAAAATATGTGAATAAACACCTGTAAATGACTATGTTTGTATAAATACCACCTCAGTTTCTTAGTTTTTAGCAGTCTTAACGAAGCATTAATCATGGACAGTTCCTATGATATAATCCATGAGGAACATCTAGATATTTTCAGAGAACCATCTCGTGTTATTATCGCTGGTTATTCAAACAGCGGAAAATCCTACTTGTGCAGTAAACTTGTAAGGAAGTATCAACACAAGTTCTCCTCAATAATCATATGCGGCGGAGGTTACTCTGAATTACGATCAGATCCACAAATTAAAGGGAAGCTGATCGAGCATTCAACCATTATTGATCCTGTGGAAGAGCGAGTAGATAATGACTCGCACATCTTAGTAATCTACGATGACCTTTTTACAGAGTCTGCGAATTCAAAAATCGTATCAGACATGTTTACTAGGGGCAGACATTTCACGGTTTCCGTCATATTGATTACTCAAAATATATTTTTTCCTGGTAAATATTCGAGGAATATTAGTTTAAATGCTTCTCATTTCATATTGGTTAAATCACGAGACCTGTCACAAATTGAAACACTCGGACGACAAATATTTGGGAAAGTGGATTCAAAGAAATTTGTAGAGTTATATAAGCAAGTTATTAGTCAACCCTACGGCTATTTGCTAGTAGATCTGGGCTCGAACACTCCATCTACGATAACATTACGCGGTAATATTGTTCACGAACCGCCCTATGAGATAGTTTACCAATGGTGAGCAAGAAAGATGTACTGGAACGAGTATATAACGACCCCTCATCTAGCGGAGGGCTTGGAGGGGTACAGAGATTGTATAAGGCCGCCAAATTAATTAACTCTAGTATAACTCTAGCCGATGTAAAGGACTATCTGAAAAGCTCTGACTCCTATACGTTGCATTATTTACAACCACATAAATTCCCTCGGCGTCGGGTGTTAAGCCCTAAACCGCGACTATTTCAAGCTATAGACTTGGCCGAGATGAGTTTATTGGACAAACATAATGATGGAGTGAAATATTTACTCGTATGCGTAGATATTTTCTCCAGGTACGCCCAAGTAGTACCCTTACGCGCTAAGGATGGGAAAAGCACCACTAATGCTCTAGCTTTAATTCTAGATTCACCTCATTCTCAGGGAGTGCGCAAAATTAATTCTGATCGAGGTGGAGAATTTTATAACGCCACTATGAAAAAAATGCTGGCAGCAAGGAAAGTACGGTTATATAGTGTATTTTCTCAGGAGACTAAAGCTTCAATCGCTGAGCGGTTCATACGTACTTTAAAAGGTAAACTTTACAAGTTTATGACGGCGCGCAACACTTTAAAATACATGCAGGCTCTACCAGATATTGTGAAAACATATAATTTAACCCCACACAGAGGATTGAAGGGGAAGACACCTGCGGAGGTGCACGCTCTATCCTCGCCCAGCGAACACGCCAAACAATTTGATTTAATGTATAAAAGCCCGAGCAAAACAAAGAGAACTGTCATTCCACGATTGAGTGTTGGTGATACAGTACGCATCACGCTATCTGATCGCATTTCCAAGTTTAAGAAAGGGTTTAAGCAGCAGAACACCCGAGAGATCTTTACAGTTACACGTATTGATCGGAGACAACACATCCCTTTATACTTTCTAAAAGATCTGAATGGGGAAGAAATTGATGGTGGCTTCTATAAACAAGAATTAACACCAACACATTTGCCTCAAACCTTTAATATTGAGAAGGTATTGGGACAACGCAGAGTCTCTGGCAAGCTTCAGTATAAAGTTAGGTACGCAGGTTATGATCGATCATTCGATCAATGGATTGATGCTGCTGAGATATTACATTTATAATGAAGAAGCCCTTAGTTTATAAATACAAGGAATTGATCCAACTATTATCAAAACTTCAGTATTCCTCGAGAAAGCAGTTGATTGAATAATTGAAGAAACCACATATAAATTGTTTATCAGAAATTTTTAATAACTTTTTAAAAAAAAAATTGCCCGTGCCTGACAAGGTCGTTAAAAAGTTGAAAAAATATAAATTGCTTATTCGGTCACTAGCCTGTAAGAAACCTTCTGTGTCAACTAAGAAACAGATATTAACCAGCAAACGAGGAGGCAGTATTTTATCCATTATTTTACCGATAGCGGCTAGTTTAATTACACGGTTGTTCAGTAAGTAAAATGAAAGCCTTTTATCTCGTACCGCGTAAAATAGTGGACAACCGGAAAGCTGCACACAGCCCTGCTTACCCCACTGTGAAAGCAGTTGCTCGACATCTTACTGTCAAACCACCACCTCCTCCTCAGTTGCATACCAACCCTTCCATAAAACATTTAATAGATTTGAAGTTGAAAGTGAGAGATCACGAATATGCGAGATCCTTGCTAAACCATTATGATGCTACCGGAATCGTTCGTTGGGATCTGAATGGAAATGTATTGGCTCCAGTATCTGGCATACATATAATTAATGACATTATACATAAAATGACTGTGCTTAAATCTGTTTTTCTACCGGATAAACTCCCCATTGCTCAACTGTTTTTCACACTAACATCTACATCGCGAGATTTATTCCGTAATACTACGGCAAGCAGTCAAGTGTATGAACCTCCGTCTGTTAAGAGAAAGGCGACTGTCAAGATTGATCCTCACAGTAAAAGGAAAGCTTCCTGGATTGTATATTAGCAGGTGAGTGTATATAAATGAGCGTGTAATGTGTAGATGGCTTTACTAGACAAAAAGCGGTCTAAGGAGATAGAGCGATGGACACTCACGTGATATACGCCACCAGCGTATCAGATACGCATTTATTCCCCAATAACATCCCCGCATCTTTCCAAAATCGATTGTTTAACCAGCTAGAATTAGATCCCAGGAGGAGTTATGAAATGTGCCTACAAAAATTACTCCTCCCCACTTCACATTACGTTATTAAGCGTGATAATCCCGAGGCATATATACGTGTAGGCGTTACGTATGAGAAAGTGAGCGAGGGGAAATACATGCATTCAAAGCATTTATTATCATCTGATGTTTTAGCCGGAACTATAAAAGAAATTAATACCAGGATTAATACAGAAATAGAGGCCATATTTTCAAGTAATGCTAAACTGAGTTTTTTAGGAAAGTCATTAAAACAATTTTCAGCTAAATATGGAACGCATTTTATTAAATATGATTCTTCCTCCAATCGAAACAAGTTCACTACTGTGATTAGTGATGAGAATATTAGCTCTGCAACGGGGCATAAAAACATCAGTAGAGTTACATTATCATTTGGAACCGCTTTTGGGAAAGTGTTGGGCGTAGTTCCAGAAATAGAATATGACATATTCGCAAAACGTCAGTATGCCTCGAGTGTAGTTAACACATGTCTATTCCCGCCAATGCCTAGAGGAGGAGTTGATATTCTGTGTGTTTATTGCGATAGAATCTCTTCTACTAGATATGGAAACCAGTCTGTAAATATTTTGGATGTAATCTCCCTAAATGGAAGTGATAACAGCAACAATAAAAAACTATATGTGCGTCTTAACACTAACATGATAGACAGCGTCAGCATCACTATTAGGGATCAAGATGGTAACCCCATACATTTTGATGAACGTGGGTGCACCATAGCAGTCTTGCATGTACGCCCCGTTGCAGGAGGTATATAACACCAACGCTTTCCCGCCACTCCTCATTCGTCTGAAACAAGCGGAGAAATGCGTGTCCACTTTATTCCTCCCTCTGTTGAGGAATTATACATTCTGTTAACCCCTCCTAGAGGTGGGGGGACTGATGATATACGGATTTTCAACAGCAGTAGACGTTATACGCGTGGAGGAGGAATATTTTCCTTTTTAAGCGGGATAGCGCGTCGAGCAGCGCCCTTTATCATGAGGATTCTGGCTCCGGCTGCGCTTAGCTTGGGGCAGAACGTACTAGACGATATTAATAATGACAAACAAACTTTCAAACAATCTCTTAAGAAACGCGGGGTTGAAACATTGAAAGGAGTGGGGAAGCAAATGATAGGCGGAAGAGTGCAGAAAAAGAATAAACAAACAAAAAAATTAGCAAACATCAAACGTTTTACTAAAGCAAAATATAATGATGTGTTGTCATAACTTCTTCTCACTCGGTTGGTGTTGTCTAAAGCGCGAACATGGCCGGATATAACGCTCTTGGCCTCCAGGTGCCATTAGAACACTATACAGCTGCTGTTAGTGAAGCCTTTCCTAAAGTATTTTCCCCTCGATTGGTAGAATCAACAATCGCCAGCAGACAAACGGTGGATGTATTACCTGTGAATTCTGGGGTCAATAATAAGTTTACAGACACTTATCTGGAATTCATCATCAAGGGAGTGAATGGTCAACTGGTGGATTTATCATCTATAGCTTTGGAGTTGTCTATTGATCTAACCGAAGAAGATGGAATAACGCCTTTAGGAGATGCTAAAAACGCATCGTTGGTGAATGGATTATCGCAAACTCTATTCAAATCCGCTATTGTGTATTTAAACGAAACAGTAGTTGAAACCAGCTCATTATTCTCATTCTGGTCATACGTAAAGTTATTATCTACGATTTCTGGGTGTAAGGCTAACCGCTATGATAAACTGTCACAGTTTTTTAACCGAGTTGATCCTGGTAAAATTGAAGCTGGTTATTTCACTAATGCCTCGGCTAGTGAGAAGCAACGGATGACTGATATGAAAACGAGTGGCGTGAATACATGTTTTAAACTAATGCTGGATGTCACATCCGTTAGTGAATACGTTTTGGATAATGTGGACATCAGGGTGCGGCTCGAACTTCAACCTGATAAGTGGCTTATACTCAGCGATAATGAACACGCTAATTTTAAATATAATATCAAGTCTACACGTCTATGGGTGGATCGGGTATTGCCTTACCCTGAAGGATTAGTAGCCATTAATAAAGCCATGGTGCAGAACAACTCTCCTATTACGTATACTTTTAATAAAACTTTATACAAAACGTATATATTGGGCACAGGTCAACGCTCTATAACAATGGACCAGCCGTGGGGACTGTTATACCAGAACATTTATATATGATCATCCTTGATATGGAGGCTGTGTCTGGTGCATATAATCGCAACCCGCTTTATTTGGAAAACTGCGAGCTTAGTAAAGTATTAATATCGCAGAATAGCACTAATATTGTCAATATTGGGTGTGACTTCCCTCATAACTGCGCCAAGTTGTATTACACAGCATTACAAGCCTTAGGCTTCGATAAAGACAATATATTATCTTATGACACATATGTGAATGGTGGAACCATACTGGCCTTTAATTTACAACCCGAGGATATCGATGACACCATCCCGATTGAAAAAAGTGGTAATCTGAGGATCGCTTTGGAATTTAAACGCGGAGTAGCTAGAAATAAAGTCATACTAGTTTACGGCTCTACAACAGGTGTGATCAGCATTAACGCGGATCGTCGCGTTATTTGCGATACGCGAGGATAAAATACTAATATGAATTGTTTGGAAATAAATGAGGCTATCAGAAGTAATTTAGGTGCTAAGGTAGACTATCTAGGATGTTTCCTAGCTGATGACGTCTGGAAAATACTGACAAAAATACATAAAAAAAGACCTGTGGTGTTCATAATCAACACTCTGGAGTCTGGTTCTCGTAATAAAATGGGGCATTGGATAACATTCTATGTAAATAAGGATGAAGGTAGAAGCGAGATAGTTATACTAGACAGCTATGCCAATCCTGCAATAGGAACGTATTCAAGATATTTCGAAGAGTTTATGTCTTACTTCCAAGACTATACCCTATATATTATGAAGAAAAGGATTCAATCCTTGAATAGTTACTTCTGTGGGAATTACGCCGTTTATTTTGCATATCATTTTTGCAGACTAGGCTTAGAGGCCGCCCTGCTTCACTTTGATGAAGCGTTTAAATATGGTCATTTTCGCAAGAATGATGAAAAAGTGTTGAAATTCAATTACGCTCAGATGAAAATGCCTGTGTGTAAGCAAACATTCTGCTTAAACGGTAGTGATGCTGAGTGTGAAACGCTGTGTGACGAAGTTGGTTAGGATGATGCTGCGGTGAGTAATACTTTATGTAGGATTGAATGATGAACATAATAATGACTGTATTTATGTTTACAACATTGACAACAACGAAACTTATAACCTTTTTCCCTTTCTACAGATTGACTGATTGACTAGCGTGTCGGGAAGGTTCGATGGACTGAGTGAAGGTCTTTCTACAACTGACTGCTAGCTAAACCACCAAGAAGAAGTCTTATTATTATTATTATTATTATTATCGTTGTAAATCGCTTAAGTGTTTAATAAAGAAATAAATTTATATAATGTGTTTACTTTTCCCTCGTTATTGCTCTCACCATGTTGATCACGTTGCGATATAGCTTACACATACTAAAAGGTTTTGCACAGAACAATGGTTGATGGTATGGGAGCGGGTGGGGATGAGGGGTGTGAGTGATTGATTGATGGCTGACAGGTGTGGGTCTGTCGTATGTACCTCGCGCCTCCTTACCGGAATCCACAGTGTATGGGAAGTCGTCGTGGGACGAACATCTCCACTCTTCTAAAGACAACGAAAACCTTTTAGACAAATGGTCCCCCAGTTCCGCTGGAGAGTGCTCTCTCACCCCTCAACACTTGCGATTTCCTGTAGGGGAGTCAATGGGTTTGTCTAACCACATAATGCCCCAGAGCACTCTCTCCAGACGAAGGGGAAACTCCATCCAGCTCCCATCCCAAAACAACATAACAGGCCGTGCTGCCTTCTCCTCTCATCTACACACTAACTCACGATCAACTCTTTTACTCCTTCCTACATATTCCTTCTATTTTCTCACTCTATCACTTACTCTACCACTTACTCTCATCTTTCCTGACCACTTACCATAACCCCCGAGGACTGGAGCGACGCGCTCCAATTACCTCCGACACGCGCCATAACTTCCGGGAAATTCCCATAACCCGCGAGGACTAGAGGGACGCGCGCCACCTGTCAGCTGCCCAACATGACCTCCCCTCTTTCCTGTCCACATACCCAAACACAACACGCCAAAACTTCCGGGAAATTCCCCCAAAAGCCTATGTGACTAGACACCCGCGCGCCACCTGTCAGGTGAGAGCGTCCGAAACGCGCCAAACTTCCGGGAAAATCCCCCAAAAAACTTGAGGACGGGAGCGACGCGCGCCACCTGTCCTTCCGTTTCTTACAACAACACAACTCTTTCTTAACCAGAACACACAGAAAAGCTCCCCAAAACCACGAGGACTGGAGCGACGCGATCCACTTTCCTCCAACACATGTCATAACATCCCAGAAATTCCCCGGAAAAAACTTGAGGACGGGAGCGACGCGTGGCACCGCCAGGTGGCACTCGACCTGAGCGCCACCTGGCGGTGCCGCGCGTCGCTCTAGTCCTCAACTTCACTACTGGAGTAGCCGAAATAGGAGCTTGGAAAGATTCCAGTTAGAGCTCCAGATGCAGCGTGAGGAGAGACAGTTCCAGCTGGAAAAGATGAAATTAGAACTTCAGATGAAAAATGAAGCCGAGAAGGAAAAAGAAAAAACCAGGCTGGAAGTAGAAAAAGAGAAAACCAGACTGGAAGTAGAAAAAGAGAAAACCAGAGTAAGAGAACTGGAGTTGGAACAGGAGAAAGAAAAAGAAAAAGCCCAGGTCGAAAAAGAAAAAGAGAGAACAAAACAAATGCAGATAGAAGCGAATAGAACCTTGGCTGAGCAAAGGATTGAACATGGGTTGCCAGAGAGCACCACCCAGGTATCACACTCACCAGATGTTAGGGTTAGGGAGAAGGACATTCCCTTGTTTGTTCCCGAAGAGGCAGAGAGCTTCTTCGAGCATTTTGAAAAAGTAGCCAGTATCAAGGAGTGGCCACAGGAGGAATGGGCCCAGCTGGTCCAGTTAAGATTGACCTGTGCAGCCAGGGAGGCATACACCCAATTGTCACTAGAAGAGTGCCAGGATTATGCCACAGTAAAGAGCAGCATATTGCGCTCGTTTCAGTTAACCCCAGAAGCTTATAGGAAGCGCTTCAGAGAGATGATCAAAGTTGGAGCATGTACGTTTGCTGAGACAGCAAGGGATCTGGAAAGACGATTCCAGAAGTGGATTGAGGCTGCTGGAGTTGGATCTTACGCTGACCTGAAGCAACTGATGGTCATGGAGAAGTTCTTGGAGATGATGCATCCCGAAACAAAGTTCAAGATCCAAGAAGCAGGGATAAAGGAGGTGAAAGATGCCGCAGATAGGGCGGATATGATTACTGAAGCATACAAGAGCTTGAGGGAGAACAGAGTGAGAAGCAAGGCGAGACGCAGCAATAGCAGACCCAGTGGAGTGTGGGGAGGAAGACGTTTTGGGGGGCAGACAAGCAGACCAGCTAGTTTTAAGCCCCAGGAAGGAAAGTTGCCGAGTTCGCCTGCTGGAGGTAAGCAGGAAAATAAAAATGTGCAGAGGAGACAAGAGTCCAATGAAGCTCCACAGAGTATGAGTAGTACATCTGGCCCGAGGAACTCCAATACGAGTGGGCAGAGCCACTCGGGGGCGTATAGGAGAGATTTCTCCCAAATGAGGTGCTACAAGTGCAGCAGATCAGGTCACATGATGCGGGATTGTCGGCAGGGCAAGAGAGTCGTGACCCTGACCACATGTGATCCCCGGAAGAAGTACGTTGATGTACAACAAGACAAACCACAGAAGGTAGATTTGATGAACGAGCGGTATAGGCCGTTCATTAGTAAAGGTTGGGTCGGCATAGAAGGTCAACCCGAGGTGGAGGTTAGTATCCTCAGGGATACTGGAGCCTATCAGAGCTTGATTCTGAGAGGCCTAATAAGAAATGATCGACTGTTAGCTGGCAGTAGGAGGATAAAGGTTCATGGGTTGTTGTCTAAGAGTGACATGCCCGTGTGTGCTGTCCAGTTGAAGTCAGATTATTTGTCGGCGGAGGTGATGTTGGGAGTGTGCCCCAACATACCTGTTCCAGGAGTCCAAGTGATCCTGGGGAACGACTTGTGTGGGTCCAAGGTGCTGCCAGAGCTGATAGTAAAAGCTGTGCCGGAGGTGAACCAGAAGGACCGCGGTACAAGTGGAACGCCGGACAAGATAGATCTAGCCAGCATCCTTGAAGATGAGGCAGAGGACAGTCAAGTCATCGTATACCCGGCCTGTGTAGTAACAGAGTCGGACGTAGCCGCCGAGGAAGACATTGAAGATGATATAGCAGTGTCGACTCCACCAAGGGAGGAGGTCAACATGGACATGTCTTGGCTGTTCGATGAAGATCCAGCTCAGAAGAATGAGGATTCGAGGAGACAGGAAGTGAAGATGACCCTACCTGAAAAGTTCCGGGTGAACCGAGCGGACCTGATTAGGGCTCAGAAAGAGGAGTTTATAGATCTAATCAGGGAGGCAAAAGGGGGAACTCTTGTCCGGAGTCCCCCGTGTATTACTACTTGGACGATGATGTACTAATGAGGAAGTGGCGACCGGACAAGGCCGGCGCAGATAAGGTATGGTTGGAGAAGCACCAAGTGTTAGTGCCGAAGGAGTTTAGGGCGGCCGTGTTAGAACTAGCCCACTCCGTAGATATGGCAGGGCACTTAAGGGGTGAAGAAGACCTTAAATAAGGTGCAGGAGCACTTCTACTGGCCGAACGTGTGGAAGGAGGTAAAGAAGTATTGTAGGACATGTTTGGCGTGCCAACGTGCAGGTAAGCCGGCTCCGGCTATACCAAAGGCACCCTTAAAGCCCATACCGGCATTTAGCGAGCCTTTTGAGAGAGTCTTGATAGACTGTGTAGGTCCGTTGCCGAGGACCAGAAATGGCCACGAGTACTTACTGACCATAATGTGCACGGCCACCCGTTTCCCTGAAGCAATCCCCCTGAGAAGAGTGACATCGAGAGCCGTTCTGGATAGACTACAGAACTACATTGCGTGGGTAGGAATGCCCAAGGTTATCCAGACGGACCAGGGGAGTGTCTTCCAGTCGAAGTTGTTTAGGGAAACTGTGAAAGGATGGAGGGTAGAGCAAGTGCGCTCGTCACCGTATCACCCTCAGTCGCAGGGAGCATTGGAGCGTTTCCATGGAACACGGAAGAGCTTGTTGAGGATATACTGCCCAGAGGAAGGGAGTAGTTGGGACGAGGCATTACCATCCGTGTTGTTCGCCATCAGGGATGCGGTAGTAGAATCACTCGGATTCACCCCATTTCAACTGGTGTACGGACACTCCGTGAGGAGCCCAGTGGGCGCGCTGAAGGAGCAGCTCACCTTGGATAGGCCTAAAGTGGACGTGGGACAATATGTGAAAACCTTTAAAGAGCGACTCTCTAGGGCCAGAGATTTGGCCAAGGAAAATTTGAGGACATCCCAGGCAGAGATGGTAAGGTACATGTGGGCATCGAAAAACAAAAGATCATCCACAAATAAAAATTCTAACAATGGAAAATAATTTTACTTTTCACCAAAACTCATTTAAGAAAAGCTTCTCTTTAGAGCAAAACTCATTTAAGAAAAGCTTCTCTTTAGAGCAAAACTCATTTAAGAAAAGCTTTAAGAAAAGCATTTACTTCAATTTTTTTTAAAGAAAAGCATTTAAGTGAACTTCTCGTGCTCGGAAGAATATTATCACGTGTCATGATAAACACGAGTGTGGGGTATTTTCTTAGCAGGCAGTAATTTGCTTTTTATTCTGGATTTCTAGATATTTTTTTCTTCAATATTGAATTACTTCAAAGTGGACTGTATATTAATAGTTATCATGCTGGGTGTTTTACCTGATCACAAGTGGGGGTGGGAGGGTTAAATGTACATAGTTTATACCACAATTGGTGGTTATAAATAAGCTATATACATTTACTGTTTATATAGTTCATTAATTAAGTAATTGATAATTATAATAAGTTACTAATTAATGTTCTACTGTTTTAGTATTGTGTTAAAAATTATAGCTAAAATTGGGTTAATTATAATTGTTTATGTCTTAGCTGGGTTTGTTGTTATGGCCTGATTTGGCTGTGTGACAGAAAGGGTTCTTAAACATCAACTTTGGGGGTGCCACATGTGGTCCTGGACCAGGATTAATGGCATCTGTGGGTCTTTGTTAGAATAAGGAAGCGTCACAGGTTCATGTAGGTGATTAACAGCTTTCTGGGGGTTTCTTCTGTCACAAGCTTACCTGCCAAACGTTAGACTGTAAAGATTAACAATAACATATATAGTATACGTGTGACACATGAAATGAATAGTGTAATAATAATGAGGCTTACATATGTTGGGGTCTGGCCCCCTTGTCTTAACCGCAATGACTATCTAATATTATCAGGCCTTCTGATACTAGGCTAGTTAATGAAAACGGATACAAAGATTGCACCCAGTTGTTGGTGAGGTCGCTATGACAGTTTCACAGTTGGTCGATTTTTAATTTCGAGTCTTTGAAATGAATGCGCATCGCGAAAACCCCACCGGGAGAACCCTCTCTGTTTACAATTTCTCAGTACAATGACTCGGCTGCCCTCCTTGTCAGCGGCGTCCCAAAAATTTGGTTCCTTCTCGGTCTTTATTCGACAATAAGAAGGAAGCCTTTGTGTTTATGGTATATTTCATTAAATTAAAGCATAGAAAACAGTTTTCTATTAATTCCTAATTTAAACTGGGGGTTTAAAGAAATGAGATGTGTTAAATATGTTTTTCATGGGCACCACACCAGAAACAAATACCTATTTGATATTCCAAGAGTGCGCCTTAACCAAACTAGAAATGTTCTACAAATCAAGGGACCCAGAATGTGCAGAATGAACCTTCCCAATTATGTTAAAGGCTGTACATCTCTCAACCAGTTTAAGAGGAAAACTAAGTTCTACCTAATAAACTCCATATAACCTACCTTACCCCCTAAATGTTAACCCATGTCTTGCTATTTTCAAACAATACTGTTCGTTGACCAAGTTGTATAATTGCTGATTTCTGCCATGCCCCCCCCCCCTTTTTTCTTTTTCTACACAATTTATACTTTAATCTCAATTAGTATTAAGCTTTAGTCTAAGTGGGTTTTTGCCCCCCCCCCCACACCTTGCCCGAAACGCTGTGCGTATTAGTGTCTTTAGATATTGTACGTACTAGCTCAATCGTTAAATCCAACATTATGTTTGTAAATCATCTTCCATGTACGTACTTTTACTTGAATAAACATTTTGATTTTTGATTTTGTGTTGTGAAGTGACGTCACGTACGTCCCATTCTCTATTCCCTTCAATACTAATTAATGTAAATTAACAACATCTTATGACGGTTACAAGTTAGTATATTAGTATGTTATCTGTCAGATTTCCGACAACGAGAATTTTCAATTTCTTTCTTTATTTTGCACCCCATACCCATCCCGTAGGCGGTGGTGTAAAGAATTACAGAGGCACATAATCGGTTCAGGAACTGAACCCTCTAGTTCGTTTAGCTAAGCAAATAAAAAATTTTTTACGCTAGTTACAAAATTATTAATGTTATATACACATGTACACACTCTCATACATACATGTACATACATATATACGTATACATATATACATACACATACATATCTAATCACCCACACAAATACACACATCAATAATCTTGTGTCACAAGTGATCAACAAGAGGCTCACAACAGTCACTATACAAGGCACTTTACTTCTATGATGAGTCACACAGTTACTAGTCATGCTCCACACCCACCCAACTGGGCGGCAGCTTTACAGTCATGTGCTCCACACCCACCCAACTGGGCGGCAGCTTTACAGTCATGTGCATGCATTACCTACAATAAGCAAATTTTGGATACTTCGCTAAGATTTCGGGCAGCACATCATTATGAATGAAGTACTTACACATTTCTTGGACACCATTGATGGTGTTATCTCTGAATTCCGCGATTTTTTCACATTCCATTATACAATGACGCAAAGTATGTGAATAGTTCTGCTGACAGAGTTTACATTTAGTCAAATCTACATCAGCAAATGCTACAAACTCCCAGAGGTACTTGTAGCCGAGCCTAAGCCTAGCAGTGGTAACATCTAGAAGTCTGCTAACATTATTGGATGACCCATAGACGTGCGTTTCTTCCTGCATAATAAAATGATGATAGATGGAGGAACTAGTGTGAATTTCACTTTGCCTCAAGTCTCCGAAATTTAGTTGATGTTCCCGGAATATTACTGCCCTCAGGCTGCTCAAAGGCAGTCCAAGTTGGTAATCAATTCCCTCTTTACGAGCAGAAGTCTTGGCTAATTCATCAGTTCTATTATGCATTCGGAGACCAATATGGGAAGGAATCTACAGGAGACAAACTCTGACTCCATCATTGGTTATTTCACTATATCTGTGTCTAGCTTCAGAGATAAGCACGTCACAGTTATGCCTTGGGGAGCTGAGGGCAGTCAAGGATGACAAGGAGTCACTTACAATTAGCGTGTCAACTTTGGATTCATATACACGCTCGAGTGCAAGGATTATGGCAACCAATTCTGTTTGAAGAGTGGAGGCCCAGTTACTTAGTCTCGCTCCACACTCAAGGGAGAAGGAACTATCTCTCCCGGTCACAACAACTGTACTTCCAGCTGCACCATGGGACTGATGCAAGGATCCATCAGTGTAAATTATCTGGGAAAGGGAGCGCTCTCTGACTAAAGCATCAATTTGGCTTAAGGCATTGTACTTGCTTCTTGTCGAAGCAAGGCTTGTTCTTTAATCAGTTTCTTGGGTGGGAAAGGGGGGACAGTAATTTGGAAAGGAGTGATATCCCATGGGGCAGGAAAGTGTTGTTGTTGTCTCTCTTGGTAGAGGTGATGAATATTATACATTCTGAGCATAATGACAGTTACGGTAATCCATTTGGAGGGATGCTGACCTTCAAGGAAGAAGGCTTGGAGGGCTTCAGTGCAGGGGTTAGGGTGGGTTAGCCTAAGCATCTTGATACCAATTAAAGCATTAATTTCAGTGATACGATCACTTACACATGAAATATTCAGTTCCTTCCTCAAGTTCAGTAATTTAGTTGTACGGGGGCATCCGAGGATTATCCTCATGGCTTCGCTTTGCATCTTTTCCAGCCCTCCAAGCATTCTCTCAGGCACTAGAGCAAGCATGGGTGCAGCATAATCAATCAGAGACCTTATATATACATCATCATAGATGATGTATATATACATCATCATAGATGATGTATATATACATCATATATATATATATATATATATATATATATATATATATATATATATATATATATATATATATATATATATGTCGTACCTAGTAGCCAGAACTCACTTCTCAGCCTACTATTCAAGGCCCGATTTGCCTAATAAGCCAAGTTTTCCTGAATTAATATATTTACTATAATTTTTTTCTTATGAAATGATAAAGCAACCCTTTTCTCTATGTATGAGGTCAATTTTTTTTATTGGAGTTAAAATTAACGTAGATATATGACCGAACCTAACCAACCCTACCTAACCTAACCTAACCTATATTTATAGGTAAGGTTAGGTTAGGTAGCCAAAAAAAGCTAGGTTAGGTTAGGTTAGGTAGGTTAGGTAGACGAAAAAACATTAATTCATGAAAACTTGGCTTATTAGGCAAATCGGGCCTTGAATAGTAGGCTGAGAAGTGCGTTCTGGCTATTAGGTACGACATATATATATATATATATATATATATATATATATATATATATATATATATATATATATATATATATATATATATATATATATGTCGTACCTAGTAGCCAGAACGCACTTCTCGGCCTACTATGCAAGGCCCGATTTGCCTAATAAGCCAAGTTTTCCTGAATTAATATATTTTCTCTAACTTTTTCTTATGAAATGATAAAGCTACCCATTTCATTATGTATGAGGTCAATTTTTTTTTTTGGTGGTAAAATTAATGTAGATATATGACCGAACCTAACCAACCCTACCTAACCTAACCTAACCTATCTTTATAGGTTAGGTTAGGTTAGGTAGCCGAAAAAGTTAGGTTAGGTTAGGTTAGGTTGGTTAGGTAGTCGAAAAACAAATAATTCATGAAAACTTGGCTTATTAGGCAAATCCGGCCTTGCATAGTAGGCTGTGAAGTGCGTTCTGGCTACTAGGTACGACATATATATATATATATATATATATATATATATATATATATATATATATATATATATATATATATATATATATATATGTATATATATATATATATATATATATATATATATATATATATATATATATATGTATATGTATATATATATATATATATATATATATATATATATATATATATATATATATATATACATATGAGATACATCATTTTGACAATTCTCACATTTGCGCCATAGCTTGGATGGTAGCCTGCCACAGCCTAGAGAGCACGGATCCTCTCTACATTGACGACCCAGTCTGGCTACAACATTGCGGTACAGTGGAACTTCAAGACCAAGGTATTTGTATCTGGTTACATAGTAGAGCAGAGTGCCATCATGCAACTTCATTTTACGAACGGCCCCACCCCGTCTGGGTGGACGTCGGTTCAGGATCTTTGTGAACCGACGCCCACCCAGACGAGGTGGGGCCGTTCCCAAAATGCAGTTGCATGATGGCTGACAACGAGAGAAAGACTTATTACTCACCCAAGATGTCTCATGGATATATACAAAAAAGGAGGCAATCAAGACATACACACCCAAGAGCGCAAAAAGTTACTGATTTGAACTACCATTAGTCTATAGGCGGACCTTAATTAAGAACAGATGCTTAACCTTGCAGGAACAACCTGCAAGGTTAAGCATCTGCAATCGGGTGAACACACTCGGGGTGTGTTCACCCGATTGCACCTGCATGGTTGAGCATCTGTGAGTATAGTGAATACATAACTAGGCGAGTACATATAAAATGATTTAAGAAGTAGATATGACAGCTCAATATGCTCCAGAACCTATATACCAGTAGATTAAAGAGTTCAGAGTCAGGAACTATCAGCAGATGCTCATTTACCCACAAGTACAAATAAGTAAGTAAAACTAGGTTAGCATACGTGCATAACTAACGAGACAGAACAAGCCACAATAACTTACAAGCCACCAGCAGCAGCAGCAGCAGGAGGAGGAGGGCGGAGGTGAAGGCCAGGGAACCCATCGTTGTCACAAGTCTTCACAAGGTGGCAGAACACAACCTTGGGAGAGAAAAGTAAGACATTGTTGACCCCCGCTGTTGCTACCACGACCTGAGACCCTTAGTGGCATGTTTGGTGGAGTGTCTACCACAACCACCATTACTGCTACCACGACCTGAGACCCTTACCCATGTTTGGTGGAGTGTCTACCACAACCACCATTACTGCTACCACGACCTGAGACCCTTACCCATGTCTGGTGGAGTGTCTACCACAACCACCATTACTGCTACCACGACCTGAGACCCTTACCCATGTTTGGTGGAGTGTCTACCACAACCACCATTACTGCTACCACGACCTGAGACCCTTACCCATGTCTGGTGGAGTGTCTACCACAACCACCATTACTGCTACCACGACCTGAGACCCTTAGTGGCATGTTAGAGTGTCTACCACCATTACTGCTGCAGCTACCACTACCAGTACCGTCTTAACGCATGGGCACTCATGGTAGTTGGCCAAGGGCCACGTTATTCTAGGGGGCCCGATGCTGCCATAGTATTCATAAGAGATATTTTGGCAGAGTGGATAGTTATTCGACCTCTTGCTCGAAAGGCCTGGGATTCAAATCTTTTCAAATAACAAACATTCATAATATAGAGAATTTGTGCATAACTATCAGACCGTAATCCTGCATTTTTGCTGACGGGATAGGCCTAATCACCTGATGAGGGACCCCATTGCTCATCCCAGGGTATGTTAAGACTCTCCTGCCACCACCACTACTAACTTGGACCAGTCACTCTTCTTTGTATACAAGTAAATAATTATCTTTAAAGTAGGCTAACGTTCGTGTTTTGTAGGGACAGGAAGCCTGTGGTAATAATATAAACATATTTACTCTGGGCTTGTATTGAGGTCCACCGCCCAAGGTCGAATTGCTGACCCTCCAAATGATTCAAATCCGCGACTGTTGACTAACTGTCGGGTACCTATTTATATCGATGTGAACAAACGCGTTCTTGATAATAAACGAGCCCAACCATTTCTATCGTGCCCTAAAATCTAATCCAGGAACCCCCTGTGAGTCGAGAACAAAGCCAACTGTACTAAGAGACCCTCAATGTTTAAACCCAAATGCAAGTCGGGGCATCCTACGCTTGAGGACTACATCATTATCACAAAATTAAGTTCTCACCTTTTTTCTCCTCCAGTTGTGGCGGCACTGACGCTGGATAGCTGTTGTTGTTGTTGTTATAGATTCAGCTACTCGGAACAAATTCCAAGTAGCACGGGCTATGGTGAGCCCGTAACTTACCTGGTACAGGAGCGGGGCAAGAAGCACGGGCTATGGTAAGCCTCGTGGACGGGAGATGTCTCCCGGGCGCTGGATAGGGGATGGCCCGCCTTTTATACCCACTCCTGATGCTGGGTTGCCAAGCCTCCAAACTAGCATTGATTGCAAATAGTGTTTAGGTTTAAGGCCCAACAACTTCTGGAGGGTTGTTGGGCCAGCACAAGAGTTACATTATAGTTGCTGTAAAATATTATAGGTTTCCTGATAGTTCACTGAGTGCAAAAGGCAGGATGTCATTTGCTTAAATTCTGCCAAGCACTTTTTCAGCTTATGTTTTTTTTATTTTTGTTTTTTAATTTGACTTGATGAACCGCCTGTGAAATCTTTCCTAGAATAACAGGTCTACAGGAGATTTTCCCGCGCAGTTCAGAGGGGACGAGAGCACACGAGTGTATGTGTGCTCACCTGAATGTGCTAACAGGGACGAGCTGGGCTCCTAGGCCTGCCTTCCGTATACGCTTATATCAAATTGTGTATTAGTTAGCTACAGTGACTTCTTCGTTTTACCTAATCTTCTGATTGACGTCTCTTAATACTGTAAAAGAGTCTTTCTATCATGTGTCTCTAGGTTGCACCTATGACAAGGTGCAAAGCTTCTGCAGTTTCCAGCTTTAAATAACACTTCCTTGTCTACTTTGTCAGTTCCCATTAGATCAGTTCAGTCCACTTTCTCGCTCCACCCATACTAAGGATGTTTATGTTGATATAGATATATACCAAAGCACGTCGTACATATTATAATAATATATGCAGTGAGAAAATTCTCCCAAAGAATGTGTTATGTTTACCATATTTTTCTGAGTTTTAAAATATTGTCAAGGCCATGAAACTTTCTGATATACATGTATTGTTTAATTACGAAAATACTGTTGGAAAACTATAAGTCAGAAACAGTCCACGTAGTGATAATTGTGTCATTTATAAAATACCTTGCAAAGATTGTAATAGATTCTATGTTGGGCAAACACCTAAAGATTTGAAATGTAGAATTTCGCAACATAAATGTATGAGATGGCCAATTGTCTAATGCTTTATATGTTCATTTGTCAGAAAATTCTCACCAAATTGATTGAGAGATGGCTTCTTCACTTTCAATAGGAACATAATTGAATCTGCTTTAATACAGATAAAAAAATTATGTAATTTGAATATTAGCAGTGGTTTGTATAATTTCGATCCATTTTTGATTGATCAGTTAAAGGGCTATTTGAGTACAACCATTGATACACATTTGTCTCACTAATTTATTGTTAATATCCACTATCTTATGTGTTTAATATCAACGTATGGGCCTATTAGCCCATATTATGCAGCTCTTATTTATATCCACCCAATCCCATTAATATATTTATCATTGTACCTCACTACACTTCACCTCTCTCCTGCTTATATATCTCCAAATCTATTGAATTGTAAATCACCCTTCTGAAGATGTATTGTTAAATACGAAAGTACTTAAGGAAATTACTGTTTCAATTCTTCCTTCGTGGTCTGACACTGTCACATTTTTCATCACATTATCATTTTCGTGATATTCACACATATAGATATATGTATATGCATATGGCTTGTATGAGTTCACACGTGTAACGCACTTCCTGTTTCTGTCATTTGTTGACCTTATCAATGCCTGTAAGTATTTTGTATGTCGTATTTATATCCCTGGAAATCTCCACTTCTTTAGGTGTTAACTCGTATCTGATACATCCTTTTTCTCTGCCCAGGTGTTTCCCTTTTTATAAATACCTTGCAGTAAAGTACTGTAATGGAGTTGAGTTGTGTGTTGTATATAAGAAGGACCCACAAATATAGATGTGCAATGTCTCTCCTTTAGAAACACTGCTTGATGCACACTGTCATGTGCATCAAGCCCAGCTGATTGTTTCACCACAATTCTTCGTGATAAAGTGTTTAAGGGTGAACACTAACATTTCACAGCTTCTTCTTCGCAGATCTGATGATATATGTAAAGGTATCTAGCAATTGCAGGTTAACCGTTATGGATCAACAGATTTATTTTAAAGCTAATTTTATTCATCTTTTGTCACATGTCTTGGAAGCATCAAGAAACAGAAGAGAGCTGTCATGTGTGTTGTTGTACTGATTATTATTATCTTGCAGTACAAACAGGATGGGCCCAAGGATTTTCTATTGAGAAACTTCACTTATTATATCATAATAATAATATTAATAATAATAATAATATATAATATTATGTATGTTTATCATTGGCTGTTTCACTACTCCCATCTGACATATCCGCTCTCAGTGTTAACTTCTTCTACAGGAAGATCTCCTTCAGCCAGTGAGTACCGCCCCTGACACTCCAGCCATTATCTTCACAGTGTACGTGAGCCCACAGTCAAGCACTGTACGGAAGGCCTTAGGAGTGTCAAGGAATATGCAGTCAAACCAACCTCTTCCACTTCATCTCTTTCACTCTATCATAGGAACCTGACAAGTTTTTCCACCACCCAGCTTCCATGATGTGAGATTCAGTCTTGAGTAAATATTCCCAACATGGAACCCCAACTTGGAGAAGCTCAACATTCCACAACACCAGTTCCTGAACCGAAGGGATTAAATTAAGTGGAATGACTGAAGGAACCGGGTGTTATAATATTTTATGAATGAATGAGCGTGAGAGGGAGGGAGGGAATTATCAGGGGAAAGCGCCAAGCCACCACGACTATATAGCACTGGGAAGGGGTCAGGTTAATCTTCTGCCAAACAGTCACAGAGAAACCACTACTTCACCATCTCCTGAAATGTGAAGCATCAAACGGTCTTAGAAGAGCTTTAAGAATCTTGCAGGTGTCCAGCAGCTGGACAGCTGGACACCCTCATAAATACTGTCAAGCAGTATCCTCCCACGCGATAAAAGTCTGACGATTAAATGCGACCTCAGCCCACTGAATACATTTACTGAACAAAAAATTGTACCACTTACGGACTATTCATGCCCGTGCCACCTCTTGAGTGGCTTAATCTTTATCAATCAATCAATCAGATTAAGGATTTGGAATAGGATGGGGAAAAGGAATGGTTCCCAACCACTTGGACGGTCGGGAATTGAACGCCGACCTGCATGACGCAAGACCGTTGCTCTACCGTAATGAGCGTAATAAACCACATGATCGTCACCTGACGATTTGATAAGGGTCCACGACGGACCGAAACGTCGTCACATAAGGGTCCACGACGGACCGAAACGTCGTCACATAAGGGTCCAAGACGGACCGAAACGTCGTCACATAAGGGTCCACGACGGACCGAAACGTCGTCACATAAGGTCCAAGACGGACCGAAACGTCGTCACATAAGGGTCCAAGACGGACCGAAACGTCATCACATAAGGGTGCAAGACGGACCGAAACGTCGTCACATAAGGGTCCAAGACGGACCGAAACGTCATCACATAAGGGTCCAAGACGGACCGAAACGTCATCACAAAAGGGTGCAAGACGGACCGAAACGTCGTCACATAAGGGTCCACGACGGACTGAAACGTCGTCACATAAGGGTCCACGACAGACTGATACGGCGTCACGTAAGGGAACACGACGGATCGAAATGTCGTCACATAAGGGCCCTCGATGGACTGAAACGTCATCGTATAAGGGTCCACGGCGGACCGAAACGTCGTCACATAAGGGTTCACAACGGACCGAAACGTCGTCACATAAGGGTCCACGACGGACCGAAACGTCGTCACATAAGGGTACACGACGGACTGCAACGTTGTCACATAAGGGTCCACGACGGACTGAAACGTCGTCACATAAGAGTCCACGGCGGACTGAAACGTTGTCACATAAGGGTCCACGACGGACTGAAACGTTGTCACATAAGGGACCACGACGGACTGAAAGTCGTCACATAAGAGTCCACAGCGGACTGAACGTAGTCACATAAGGGTCCACGGCGGACCGAAACGTTGTCGCATAAGGGTCCACGGCGGACTGAAACGTTACCTGGTTGATACCTGGTTGATGGGGTTCTGGGAGTTCTTCCACTCCCCAAGCCCGGCCCGAGGCCAGGCTCGACTTGTGAGAGTTTGGTCCACCAGGCTGTTGCTTGGAGCGGCCCGCAGGCCCACATATCCACCACAGCCCGGTTGGTCCGGCACTCCTTGAAGGAAACACTCTAGTTTCCTCTTGAAGATGTCCACGATTGTTCCTGCAATATTTCTGATGCTCGCTGGTAAGACGTTGAACAACCGTGGGCCTCTGATTTTCATACAGTGTTCTCTGATTGTGCCCATGGCACCTCTGCTCTTCACTAGTTCTATTCTGCATTTTCTTCCATGTCGTTCACTCCAGTACGTTGTTATTTTACTGTGCAGATTTGGGAACTGTCCCTCCAGTATTTTCCATGTGTATATTATTTGGTATCTCTCTCGTCTACTTTCTAGTGAGTACATTTGGAGAGCTTTGAGACGATCCCAATAATTTAGGTGCTTAATCTCGTCTATGCGTGCCGTATATGTTCTCTGTATTCCCTCTATTTCAGCAATCTCTCCTGCTCTGAAGGGGGAAGTGAGTACTGAACAGTACTCGAGACGGGACAACACAAGTGATTTGAAGAGTACAACCATTGTGATTACATTGTGATGAATGTAATCACCGTTGTAATTTACGTTGTCACATAAGGGTCCACGGCGGACTGAAACGTTGTCACATAAGGGTCCACGGCGGACTGAAACGTTATCACATAAGGGTCCACGGCGGACTGAAACGTTGTCACATTAGGTTCCACGGCGGACTGAAACGTTATCACATAAGGGTCCACGGCGGACTGAAACGTTGTCACATAAGGGTCCACGGCGGACTGAAACGTTATCACATAAGGGTCCACGGCGGACTGAAACGTTGTCACATAAGGGTCCACGGCGGACTGAAACGTTGTCACATAAGGGTCCACGGCGGACTGAAACGTTGTCACATAAGGGTCCACGGCGGACTGAAACGTTGTCACATAAGGGTCCACGGCGGACTGAAACGTTGTCACATAAGGGTCCACGGCGGACTGAAACGTTGTCACATAAGGGTCCACGGCGGACTGAAACGTTGTCACATAAGGGTCCACGGCGGACTGAAATGTCGTCACATTAGGGGTCCACGACGGGCCTAAATGTCGCTTTTATTTCACTTCATGTATTAGGATTGGGTTATAGGTTTCAGTTCCGTTATAGTGACTTATTCTCTGATAATATTACACAGGTAGTAAAGGGAACAGTAATACGAGGAGACAGACGGAAACATGAGACACAGACGGAAACATGAGACACAGACGGAAACATGAGACACAGACGGAAACATGAGACACAGACGGAAACATGAGACACAGACGGAAACATGAGACACAGACGGAAACAAGAAACACAGACGGAAAGACAAAGAATAAAACAAGAGACACAGATAAACCACAAAGATAATACAAAGAATTTCACCCACAAACTCTTAAATAATTCCCATTGTCGGGGACAGAAAGCCTGTATAGTAGCCTTATGGCAATGCAGTAAACCACTAGTGAGTCGCAAGGTGGGGGTCAAGAGCTGACGCTCGATTCCGTACCACACATTTAGGGTAATACACAAACGCCTCATTACAGGGGCCGGCTTCTGGGGAAATTTCTCTCGCTTCCCTCACTCTAGGAAAGTTTCAGAAGCTGCTTTTAACCGTAAAAAAACGCTCCCATATACTCCTTATGTAACAAAACATTGAATGAATTTTAAGGAATTTCTGAAATCTGATGATGGTACAGCATGTCTTCTAGGTGCATATACACTTAAAGAGTTTGCTTTAGTCCTAGACATTGTTCAGGTCTAAAATATTATTGCTGATTGGTCAATAAACTAGTGTGGTCAATAGGTCTTAATTCCATTACAAAATCGTATCAGTGTTAGTTTCAACGTCTGGCAGCCCCGCATATGGCAAGGGTATAAAAGGCGTGAGAGCCACAGCCACACTGTCAGTCCCGCCGCCACAATAGGAGTTACAGGTAAGAAGTTGAGTTTCTGGACATTTGGAATCTACTTTGATAATGATGGAGTCGTCAAGCCTTTCATGCCCCTTACTTGCCTTTGCGTTTAAACATTAACTCACTATAAAACTAGCAAACACCAGACCCTAGTTTTAACCTTGGTTCTTATTATAGATAATTATATGTTCAGGTATTCTCAGTAACTGGCCCGGAGTAGTGGGTGATGGCACATTCAGTGATGATGGTTGTGATGGCAGCAGAAGTGATGGTACCTAAGGTTCCCATGTCCCTAAGAGTGTCAGGTCATGGTAGCAGTATCAGTGGTTGTGGTAGACGCTCCACCAAACATGCATCTAAGGGTTTCAGGTCGTGGTAGAAGTAATGGTGGTTGTGGTAGACACTCCACCAAACATGCACCTAAGGGTTTCAGGTCGTGGTAGAAGTAATGGTGGTTGTGGTAGACACTCCACCAAACATGCACCTAAGGGTTTCAGGTCGTGGTAGAAGTAATGGTGGTTGTGGTAGACACTTCACCAAACATGCCACTAAGGGTCTCAGGTCGTGGTAGCAGTAATGGTGATACCTGGTTACCTGGTTGATACCTGGTTACCTGGTTGATGGGGACCTGGGAGTTCTTCTACTCCCCAAGCCCGGCCCGAGGCCAGACTTGACCTGTGAGAGTTTGATCCACCAGGCTGTTGCTTGGAGCGGCCCACAGGCCCACATACTCACCACAGCCCGGTTGGTCCGGCACTCATTGAAGGAAACAATCTAGTTTCCTCTTGAAGATGTCCACGATTGTTCCTGCAATATTTCTGATGCTCGCTGGTAGGACGTTGAACAACCGTGGACCTCTGATGTTCATACAGTGTTCTCTGATTGTGTCCATGGCACCTCTGCTCTTCACTGGTGGTTGTGGTAAACTCCACCAAACATAGGTAAGGGTCTCAGGTCGTGGTAGCAGTAATGGTGGTTGTGGTAGACACTCCATCAGACATGGGTAAGAGTCTCAGGTCGTGGTAGCAGTAATGGTGGTTGTGGTAGACATTCCACCAGACATGGGTAAGGGTCTCAGGTCGTGGTAGCAGTAATGGTGGTTGTGGTAGACACTCCACCAGACATGGGTAAGGGTCTCAGGTCGTGGTAGCAGTAATGGTGGTTGTGGTAGACATTCCACCAGACATGGGTAAGGGTCTCAGGTCGTGGTAGCAGTAATGGTGGTTGTGGTAGACACTCCACCAGACATGGGTAAGGGTCTCAGGTCGTGGTAGCAACAGCGGGGGTCAACAATGTCTTACTTTTCTCTCCCAAGGTTGTGTTCTGCCACCTTGTGAAGACTTGTGACAACGATGGGTTCCCTGGCCTTCACCTCCGCCCTCCTCCTCCTGCTGGTGGCTTGTGGCCCTCTAGTGTCCGCTAAACGTAAGTTATCGGAAATTTGTCGTTTGTTCATTCTTATGCTTAATATATCTGCAGCTTCTTTGTTACTGAGTTTGCTTGCGTCGTCTAGCGTACTGCGTGTCATGCTAGTTTACTTGTAGAAGACAAATATTGGTTCTGAAACTAATTCTCTGTTAATTGTATTCATCAATCTCATTCTAAGCTTTATTAATATTGTTATATATTAGTGATAGTATTAATTTATCATGTTAGTCTTTATTATATAAAATTAAGCAGCAATTTGTATTACTGCAGATAAAATTAGGCTTTATCACTCTTGCATCATAAGTATTAAACTGTTTTATGGTATCATTTATTTTGTGTGATGAACTCAGGGTATTTTACTGTGCTCAATCGTCCTGGATAAAACTACTTTATAACTGAGAAAATCAGTGGGTGACATGAGAAGGATTCGAACGTGCACAGTAGGTACTCCCAAGCACACGTCTTAAGACCACCAAGGCGTGTGCTTGGGAGTATACACAGCTTGTGCGGGCTCGAATCCTCCCCCCAATGGTTCCTGCTGATTTGATCATTAACACATCACGATAATCTTGATTTATTTGCGCATTTAAATTCATTGTTTTAAATTATTATTTCGGGATTATGCTTATATAACAATGTAATATTTATTACAAAAAAATAAATATTTTATACTAGAGGAGGGAGGGATACCGGCGATGCTTGGGTGACGGAGGCCGTATCTACACTACACACGGCCTTTATCACTGTAACTATCTACACTACACACGGCCTTTATCACTGTAACCATCTACACACAACCTTTATCACTGTAACCATCTACACTACACATGGCCTTCATCGCTGAAATTCCCATCTTTTTATCACTGCTACACTACTTTCCACGTTGTAATCATTTTAACTCCATACAACCTTCAACGGTGTAACCATCTCAACTACCCTGGGAGCTGTAACCATCTCAACTACCCTGGGAGCTGTAATCATCTCAACTACCCTGGGAGCTGTAACCATCTCAACTACCCTGGGAGCTGTAACCATCTCAACTACCCTGGGAGCTGTAATCATCTCAACTACCCTGGGAGCTGTAACCATCTCAACTACCCTGGGAGCTAACAAGTCACTAATACAACCAAATTACAAGCGACTTCACTTTCTAGGACCAAGGCCTCGGTGCTCGGACGTGTGCACAGCTGACTACCGCCCGGTGTGTGGTACAGACGGCCAGACTTACAGCAACTCCTGTGCCCTGAAAATCAAAGCCTGCAATAACCCTCAACTCAAACTCAAAGTCGCTTATGAAGGAAGTTGTCGTGAGTTCTTATCTTCGTCAAATTGTATCTATTAATTTTGATTTCTATTTATATATTTTTATTTATCTCTGTGTATTGCACAAATTTTTCGGCTATAAATTTAGGTCGTTTTGAGGTTATCTTAATTTATTTCTTGTATTGAGACTCGCAAAGACAGACTAGTAGCAAGGTCCGTTTTGTTTAAAATGTATTTGTATATGTTCTTATTTAGATAAAATAGTAAAAAAAATAATCAATTTGAATATTGTTATGAGTGTTTTTTTTCATATTTGTTTTACATACGTTAGACAGAGTTGTTAAAATTTAAATATTTTGGTAAGATTAGCTTCGTAAATTACTTATGGCCTAATATAAACATTCTAACTTAGTCAAATATTTATCAATACGAAATATAATATTCGCGTAATGACTGGGTTCTCATAGATCTGCCATTGCACTTGCAATAATAGCCCAGGTTGAGTTACCCAAATAGCCAAAATAATAGAGGAAACTACACAGAGTAATGATCTCTTCCACTATGCTCTCGTAATCTTGCGTATGTAACATAACACTAGTTTATTACAAAACCTTATCGCTAAAACACATGGATCCTTCACGTTAGTAGAGAGAGTATCAGAGCTACAAAGGGAAAAACGGGCACACCCAGAATGGGGCGGGCCCACGGGGCTACAGTGTATAGAGTGACCTTGGTCTCAGCCACTTGCAACACGCACCGCAATGATTCTAACTGAAAACACTCGTGATAAGTATTTGCCACTGGCAAAGACAAGGGAAATTGACCGATGACCGAATCACATACCAGAAGATGAAGAAACGACTACGTTTCGGTCCGTACTGGACCATTATCATGTGTGTGTGTCCAGGACGGAACGAAACGTCATTTCTTCATCCTCTGATATATGGTTTGGTCATATCTTCAGCCACATTATTGTGACATCTTCCGTAATAAACTGATATATAGCGGTATACTTATAACACCCGTCAAGCAAAACACGAACGAAACACAGTAGCATCTTATCATGGAACTGTAAAATATCAAAGTACACAACAATATATCAGAAATCATTGTAAGAGAATGTTCAATAATACATGAAAATTATGTCACCAAAACACTAATAATCACTGTTATATAACTGGTTCACTGACCAGCTATATAACATTTTAAAACCTAGTATGTCTAACATACTCTAGTCTACCCTTAGCCTGCAAATTAACACTTAGTACAAATCGACCCCTTGGTTTCGGGCGTCTTGACATTTCTGTAAAGTTTACCATAGTTGTATATATTCCGTTTCTTTGGATGAATTTTAACATTTAGTTTCCCATTATCTTTAAATAGTTCACATCTTAAATATACATATTTCTCGAGTTCCCTTCAGTTACAAGTTTTTAAGTATATCGGTTATTATGCCATTTGCAGGCCTAAATGTTGATGCTCGTTTCTGATAAATGAATAATTCTGTCTGCTCTTCACGATTTATTATTTATACTATATTAATTTATTTACTATTATAATTCAAATATTATGTATTTGTTTCCTGAAGTTTTTTTTGTTCTTCAATACTTACGGTCTTTCATACTTATGCTCTGACCTCTCTTGTTTCTTCTGGATTGTTCTAGACTACTCTATCCCTTGTTCAATTTCAAGTATGTTTATTGGGACAAGAAAATACATCTCAAAAGAATGGAGTAGCTTAAGCTATTTCTAGCCCCCCCCCCCCCCCCCGTCAGCAATCCCTTGTTTCTGGCTACATCTCTCCCTGGGGATGGGTGGTCAGGTCGCAGACTTTGGCGTCCAGCCTCCCTCTGCTGCCCTTAGCCAGTCTGTTGCCAAGAAAGGCTCTGTCCAGCCGAAACGTCCAACATTCACCTTTCCCATTTACATTTGGTTTTCCCGCATATATATTACACATTCTGTATATAACATCTTGTTGAACCTGCAACGACTGCTAGTAGGATCATCGCACATCATTGTCTCTGTGCTACAAGTGACTTCATTTTCCAGGCCCAGCAAATCAATGCCCGGGTGCCTGCCCATATAACTACGACCCTGTGTGTGGCACAGACGGGAAGACTTACGGTAACGCATGTGGCCTGGGAGTCGAAGCCTGCAAGTTCCCTCACCTTAATCTCAAAGTTGATTACAAAGGAGAATGTCGTAAGTTCTCAACCTCGTCAGCTTGAGTCCACATTTTCTATTGGTGTATCTATTTTCTATGAGTGAAATTAAGTTTAATATATATATATATATATATATATATATATATATATATATATATATATATATATATATATATATATATATATATGTCGTACCTAGTAGCCAGAACTCACTTCTCAGCCTACTATTCAAGGCCCGATTTGCCTAATAAGCAAAGTTTTCCTGAATTAATATATTTACTATAATTTTTTTCTTATGAAATGATAAAGCAACCCTTTTCTCTATGTATGAGGCCAATTTTTTTTATTGGAGTTAAAATTAACGAAGATATATGACCGAACCTAACCAACCCTACCTAACCTAACCTAACCTATATTTATAGGTAAGGTTAGGTTAGGTAGCCAAAAAAAGCTACGTTAGGTTAGGTTAGGTAGGTTAGGTAGACGAAAAAACATTAATTCATGAAAACTTGGCTTATTAGGCAAATCGGGCCTTGAATAGTAGGCTGAGAAGTGAGTTCTGGCTATTAGGTACGACATATATATATATATATATATATATATATATATATATATATATATATATATATATATATATATATATATATATATATATATATATATATATATATATATATATATATATATATATATATATATATATATATATATATATATATATATATATATATATATATATATATATATATATATATATATATATATATATATATATATATATATATATATATATATATATATATATATATATATATATATATATATATATATATATATATTGGTAGCAGTCTTTCCTGTAGACATATATTATTAAATATGACCGAAAAGGTAAGATTAATAATTCTAACACGAATTTTCTCAATCTTTCGTACATTACGCTTCACTGTTGGAGGTAAATCAAAAATCACTTCTCCAAAATTCATTTTTATTTCTAGTCTGACGCGACACGGGCGCGTTTCGTAAAACTTATTACATTTTCAAAGACTTCACAAATACACAACTGATTAGAACTTGAGTTTCTCTGATTTTATATCTACATTTGAGTGAGGTGGGAAGGGTGATGTGGCATTAACACAAGACAGAACAATAGGGGATATTAATAGGGTATTAAAAGTATCAACACAAGACAGAACAGAAACAATGGGTATTGAATAGAAGTGTTTGTAGAAAGCCTATTGGTCCATATTTCTTGATGCTTCTATATTGGAGCGGAGTCTTGAGGTGGGTAGAATATAGTTGTGCAATAATTGGCTGTTGATTGCTGGTGTTGACTTCTTGATGTGTAGTGCCTCGCAAACGTCAAGCCGCCTGCTATCGCTGTATCTATCGATGATTTCTGTGTTGTTTACTAGGATTTCTCTGGCGATGGTTTGGTTATGGGAAGAGATTATATGTTCCTTAATGGAGCCCTGTTGCTTATGCATCGTTAAACGCCTAGAAAGAGATGTTGTTGTCTTGCCTATATACTGGGTTTTTTGGAGCTTACAGTCCCCAAGTGGGCATTTGAAGGCATAGACGACGTTAGTCTCTTTTAAAGCGTTCTGTTTTGTGTCTGGAGAGTTTCTCATGAGTAGGCTGGCCGTTTTTCTGGTTTTATAGTAAATCGTCAGTTGTATCCTCTGATTTTTGTCTGTAGGGATAACGTTTCTATTAACAATATCTTTCAGGACCCTTTCCTCCGTTTTATGAGCTGTGGAAAAGAAGTTCCTGTAAAATAGTCTAATAGGGGGTATAGGTGTTGTGTTAGTTGTCTCTTCGGAGGTTGCATGGCTTTTCACTTTCCTTCTTATGATGTCTTCGATGAAACCATTGGAGAAGCCGTTATTGACTAGGACCTGCCTTACCCTACAGAGTTCTTCGTCGACTTGCTTCCATTCTGAGCTGTGGCTGAGAGCACGGTCGACGTATGCGTTAACAACACTCCTCTTGTACCTGTCAGGGCAGTCGCTGTTGGCATTTAGGCACATTCCTATGTTTGTTTCCTTAGTGTAGACTGCAGTGTGGAAACCTCCACCCTTTTCCATGACTGTTACATCTAGAAAAGGCAGCTTCCCATCCTTTTCCGTCTCGTAAGTGAAACGCAGCACGGAACTCTGCTCAAATGCCTCCTTCAGCTCCTGCAGATTCTCTGCCTTGTATATCTGATCACGAATCAGATCCTGGCGATATTTTATCGTGAAGGCTTGATTCCTTGCTGCTGGGTCGTGCACTTTAACATTAGTATATTTTGGTAGCAGTCTTTCCTGTAGACATATATTATTAAATATGACCGAAAAAGTAAGATTAATAATTCTAACACGAATTTTCTCAATCTTTCGTACATTACGCTTCACTGTTGGAGGTAAATCAAAAATCAGATATACAAGGCAGAGAATGAAATCAAAGACAACAAAACGCAACTACTTCATGCTACAAACGAGTGGAGAAATAGCAACATCGACCATAGTATCCGTACCCGCATTGAACAACACCTCGACATCCTCACAGACCAACATCACCTCAGCACTGAAACAAGGATTATCAAGAAACTAACAACATTATATGGAGGACCTATGGCAATTCCACGACCAAGAGATGGCTTCCTGAACCTTGCAGGAATTAACCTCACTGAGGACCAAGTCACTCTCCTAAATCTGGGCATAAACTGTCATGTTATGTCCAGACCGAGTGAAATGGCCCGGAAAGTAGAGTTGGAAATTCTGTTGGACGACATATTCGACCTCGAGACACAAAAGAAGGTCACTACCAAAGATACCTTACAAGCAGAACTTATTGCAGAAGGAGGAAAGAATCGAGGCAACTACAGAAGCACCATACTGTCCCCCGAGCTTAAAGCGGCAGCTAAAAGCCTTCGTGAGAACAAGGAGATAGTTGTCAGGAGAGGTGACAAGTCGCCAATATATGTCATTCTTAAAAAAGACGAATATCTGGCGAAAATGAACATCATACTCTCTGACCAAACTAAGTTCCAAAGGGTAACGAAGGACACTACAGCCGAATTAAAAGCAAAGGTCAACAAACTGATCGAAACTGTGAACGCCAAGAAATCCGGACTCCACCTGCCAAAGATCATTGGGGAATATAAACCTGGATATGCGTATGGAAATGTCAAGACGCACAAGCCTGGAAACCCACTTCGGCCAATCATTAGCCAGATACCCACACCCACGTACAGACTGGCGAAGCGACTCAACGGCCTGCTGACTCCTTATGTTCCTTGCGCCTTCAGCCTGAAGTCTCCAAAGGAATTTGTGGACTTACTGCGGGGCGCACGGGCCACAGGGATAAGAGCCTCGTTGGACGCAGAATCGCTGTTTACCAACGTACCTGTGGACGAGACAATCGGAATGATAGCCGACAGAGTGTATCGTGATCCAGCCTGTACTCCTCTTGACATGCCAGAAAGTATTCTGAGGACTCTACTCCAAGCTTGTACTAAAGAGGCACCCTTCTTGAGCCCAGATGGGCACATGTATAAGCAAGTAGATGGGGTCGCCATGGGTTCTCCCCTAGGTGTCCTGTTTGCAAACTTCTACATGGGTACCATCGAGCAAAAAGTCTTAGTCGACATGAACTTGAAACCGGCCATATACTGCAGGTATGTTGACGACATTTTTACACAGGTACCTGATGTCAGACATCTGCAGGAGCTGAAGGAGGCATTTGAGCAGAGTTCCGTGCTGCGTTTCACTTACGAGACGGAAAAGGATGGGAAGCTGCCTTTTCTAGATGTAACAGTCATGAAAAAGGCGGAGGTTTCCACACTGCAGTCTACACTAAGGAAACAAACATAGGAATGTGCCTAAATGCCAACAGCGACTGCCCTGACAGGTACAAGAGGAGTGTTGTTAACGCATACGTCGACCGTGCTCTCAGCCACAGCTCAGAATGGAAGCAAGTCGACGAAGAACTCTGTAGGGTAAGGCAGGTCCTAGTCAATAACGGCTTCTCCAATGGTTTCATCGAAGACATCATAAGAAGGAAAGTGAAAAGCCATGCAACCTCCGAAGAGACAACTAACACAACACCTATACCCCCTATTAGACTATTTTACAGGAACTTCTTTTCCACAGCTCATAAAACGGAGGAAAGGGTCCTGAAAGATATTGTTAATAGAAACGTTATCCCTACAGACAAAAATCAGAGGATACAACTGACGATTTACTATAAAACCAGAAAAACGGCCAGCCTACTCATGAGAAACTCTCCAGACACAAAACAGAACGCTTTAAAAGAGACTAACGTCGTCTATGCCTTCAAATGCCCACTTGGGGACTGTAAGCTCCAAAAAACGCAGTATATAGGCAAGACAACAACATCTCTTTCTAGGCGTTTAACGATGCATAAGCAACAGGGCTCCATTAAGGAACATATAATCTCTTCCCATAACCAAACCATCGCCAGAGAAATCCTAGTAAACAACACAGAAATCATCGATAGATACAGCGATAGCAGGCGGCTTGACGTTTACGAGGCACTACACATCAAGAAGTCAACACCAGCAATCAACAGCCAATTATTGCACAACTATATTCTACCCACCTCAAGACTCCGCTCCAATATAGAAGCATCAAGAAATATGGACCAATAGGCTTTCTACAAACACTTCTATTCAATACCCATTGTTTCTGTTCTGTCTTGTGTTGATACTTTTAATACCCTATTAATATCCCCTATTGTTCTGTCTTGTGTTAATGCCACATCACCCTTCCCACCTCACTCAAATGTAGATATAAAATCAGAGAAACGCAAGTTCTAATCAGTTGTGTATTTGTGAAGTCTTTGAAAATGTAATAAGTTTTACGAAACGCGCCCGTGTCGCGTCAGACTAGAAATATAAATGAATTTTGGAGAAGTGATTTTTGATTTACCTCCAACAGTGAAGCGTAATGTACGAAAGATTGAGAAAATTCGTGTTAGAATTATTAATCTTACTTTTTCGGTCATATTTAATAATATATATATATATATATATATATATATATATATATATATATATATATATATATATATATATATATGTCGTACCTAGTAGCCAGAATTCACTTCTCAGCCTACTATGCAAGGCCCAATTTGACTAATAAGCCAAGTTTTCATGAATCAAATGTTTTTCGACTACCTAACCTACCTAACCTAACCTAACCTAACTTTTTCGGCTACCTAACCTATAAAGATAAGTTTGGTTAGGTTAGGTAGGGTTGGTTAGGTTCGGTCATATATCTACGTTAATTTTAACTCCAATAAAAAAAAAATTGACCTCATACATAATGAAATGGGTAGCTTTGTTATTTCATAAGAAAAAAATTTGAGAAAATATATTAATTCAGGAAAACTTGGCTTATTAGGCAAATCGGGCCTTGCATAGTAGGCCGAGTACGACGTTCTGGCTACTAGGTGCAACATATATATATATATATATATATATATATATATATATATATATATATATATATATATATATATATATATATATATGTCGTTCCTAGTAGCCAGAACGCACTTCTCAGCCTACTATGCAAGGCCCAATTTGCCTAATAAGCCAAGTTTTCCTGTAATTGTATATTTTCTCTAATTTTTTTCTTATGAAATGATAAAGCTACCCATTTCTTTATGTATGAGGTCAATTTTTTTTTATTGGAGTTAAAATTAACGTTGATATATGACCGAACCTAACCAACCCTACCTAACCTAACCTATCTTTATAGGTTAGGTTAGGTTAGGTTGCCGAAAAAGTTAGGTTAGGTTAAGTTAGGTAGGTTAGGTAGTCGAAAAACAATTAATTCATGAAAACTTGGCTTATTAGGCAAATCGGGCCTCGCATAATAGGCTGAGAAGTGTGTTCTGGCTACTAGGTACGACATATATATATATATATATATATATATATATATATATATATATATATATATATATATATATATATATATATATATAAGGCACAACTCTCCTAAACACGAGAGTGAAGTATACAACTTTAGAACACTTTCCCACCAGGAGACTCGAACCCTAGCCAGCAGAGAAGCCTTCCAGCAACTGGCATAACAGGTACGCCTTAACCCGCTCCACCACCTGCTCAGACCCTTAAAAGAGATGGTAATTTCGGAGTATTTAAATACCCCAAAGATCAACACCTGGTGCGTTCTGGCTACTAAGTACGACATATATATATATATATATATATATATATATATATATATATATATATATATATATATATATATATATATATATATATATATATATATATGTCGTACCTAGTAGCCAGAACTCTCTTCTCAGCCTACTATGCAAGGCCCGATTTGCCTAATAAGCCAAGTTTTCAGGAATTAATTGTTTTTCGACTACCTAACCTACCTAACCTAACCTAACCTAACTTTTTCGGCTACCTAACCAAACCTAACCTATAAAGATAGGTTAGGTTAGGTTAGGTAGGGTTGGATAGGTTCGGTCATATATCTACGTTAATTTTAATTCCAATAAAAAAAATTGACCTCATACATAATGAAATGGGTAGTTTTATCATTTCATAAGAAAAAAATTAGAGAAAATATAATAATTCAGGAAAAATTGGCTTATTAGGCAAATCGGGCCTTGCATAGTAGTCCAAAAAGTGCGTTCTGGCTATTAGGTACGACATATATATATATATATATATATATATATATATATATATATATATATTTATAAATATATATATATATATATATATATATATATACATATATATATATATATATATATATATATATATATATATATATATATATATATATATATATATATATATATATATTTATACATACATATATATATATATATATATATATATATATATATATATATATATATATATATATATATATATATATATATATATACATATATACATATATACATACATATATATATATATATATACATATATATATACATACATATATATTAGTATATTTTGGTAGCAGTCTTTCCTGTAGACATATATTATTAAATATGACCGAAAAAGTAAGATTAATAATTCTAACACGAATTTTCTCGATCTTTCTTACGTTTCTTTTTACTGTTGATGGTAATTCAAAGATCAATTCTCCAAAATTCATTTTTATTTCTAGTCTGACGCGACACTTGAGCGCGTTTCGTAAAACTTATTACATTTTCAAAGACTTTAGTTTACACAAACACACACAACTTTTAACTGAATAGAGCTTAAACACCTTTCGAGTTTTTATACCTACATTTGGTTGAAGTGACATGTTACAATAGTTTTGGATGAGGTGAAAATAAACTTTTAACACAAGACAGAACACGAAACAATGAAATACAAACAGGTATTAAAAGTAGGTAACTGCAGAAGGCCGATTTTTATTGGCCCATATTTCTTGATGCTTCTATATTGGAGCGGAGTCTTGAAGTGGGTAGAATATAGTTGTGCATTAATTGGCTGTTGATTGCTGGTGTTGACTTCTTGATGTGTAGTGCCTCGCAGACGTCGAGCCGCCTGCTATCGCTGTATCTATCGATGATTTCTGTGTTGTTTGCTAAGATTTCTCTGGTGATGGTTTGGTTGTGGGAAGAGGCTATATGTTCCTCAATGGAGCCCTGTTGCTTATGCATCGTTAAACGCCTAGAAAGAGATGTTGTTGTCTTGCCTATATACTGAGTTTTTTGAGGCTTACAATCCCTAAGAGGGCATTTGAAAGCATAGACGACGTTGATCTCTTTTAAAACGTTCTGCTTTGTGTCTGGAGAGTTTCTCATGAGTAGGCTGGCCGTTTTTTTGGTTTTATAGTAAATTGTCAGTTGTATCTTCTGATTTTTGTCTGTAGGGATAACGTTTCTACTGACAATATCTTTCAGGACCCTTTCCTCCGTTTTAAGGGCTGTGGAAAAGAAGTTCCTGTAAAATAGTCTAATAGGGGGTATAGGTGTTGTGTTAGTTGTCTCTTCAGAGGTTGCATGCCGTTTCACTTTCCTTCTTATGATGTCTTCCACGAAACCATTGGAGAAGCCGTTGTTGACTAGGACCTGCCTTACCCTACAGAGACATAACGTGACAGTTTATTCCCAGATTTAGGAGGGTGACTTGGTCCTCAGTGAGGTTGATTCCTGCAAGGTTCAGGAAGCCATCTCTTGGTCGTGGAATTGCCATAGGTCCTCCATATAACGTTGTTAGTTTCTTGATTATCCTTGTTTCAGTGCTGAGGTGATGTCGGTCTGTGAGGATGTCGTGGTGTTGTTCAATGCGAGTACGGAGACTTTCGTCGATGTTGCTGTTTCTCCATTCGTTTGTAGCATGAAGTAGTTGCGCTTTGTTATCTTTGATTTCATTTTCTGCCTTGTATACCTGATCACGAATCATATCTTGGCGATATTTTATCGTGAAGGCTTGATTCCTTGCTGATTGGTCGTGCGTTTTAATATTAGTATATTTTATATACTAATATTAAAAGAATATTAGTATATAAAGAATAATATATAATAGAATCGAGGCAACTACAGACACCATACTGTCCCCCGAGCTCAAAGTGGCAGCTAAGAGCCTTGAGATCTTGAGATCTTGAGATGATTTCGGGGCTTTAGTGTCCCCGCGGCCCGGTCCTCCACCACCAGGAAGCAGCCCGTGACAGCTGACTAACACCCAGGTACCTATTTACTGCTAGGTAACAGGGGCATTCAAGGTGAAAGAAACTTTGCCCATTTGTTTCTGCCTCGTGCGGGAATCGAACCCGCGCCACAGAATTACGAGTCCTGCGCGCTATCCACCAGGCTACGAGGCCTTCGTGAGAACAAGGAGATAGTTTTCAGGAGAGGCGACAAGTCGCCAATATACGTCATTCTTAAAAAAGACGAATATCTGGCGAAAATGAACCTCATACTCTCTGACCAAACTAAATTCCAAAGGGTAACGAAGGACACTACAGCCGAACTGAAAGCAAAGGTCAACAAATTGATCGAAACTGTGAACGCCAAGAAATCTGGACTCCACCTACCAAAGATTATTGGGGAATATAAACCTGGATATGCGTATGGAAATGTCAAGATACACAAGCCTGGAAACCCACTTCGGCCAATCATCAGCCAGATACCCATACCCACATACAGACTGGCGAAACGACTCAACGGCTTGCTGACTCCTTATGTCCCTTGCGCCTTCAGCCTGAAGTCTCCAAAGGAATTTGTTGACTTGCTGCAGGGAACACGGGCCACAGGGATAAGAGCCTCGTTGGACGTAGAATCTCTGTTTACCAACGTACCTGTGGATGAAACAATCGGGATGATAGCCGACAGAGTGTACCGTGATCCGGCCTGTACTCCTCTTGACATACCAGAAAACAGTCTAAGGAAACTACTCCAAGCTTGTACTAAAGAGGCACCCTTCTTGAGCCCGGATGGACACATGTATAAGCAAGTAGATGGTTTCGCCATGGGTTCTCCCCTAGGTGTCCTGTTTGCAAACTTCTACATGGGTACCATCAAGCAAAAAGTCTTAGTCGACATGAACTTGAAACCGGCCATATACTGCAGGTATGTTGACGACATTTTTACACAGGTACCTGATGTCAGACATCTGCAGGAGCTGAAGGAGGCATTTGAGCAGAATTCTGTGTTGCATTTCACTTACGAGATGGAGAAGGATGGGAAGCTGCCCTTTCTAGATGTAACAGTCATGGAAAGGATCGGAGTTTTCCACACTGCAGTCTACACTAAGGAAACAAACATAGGAATGTGCCTGAATGCCAACAGTGACTGCCCGGACAGGTACAAGAGGAGTGTTGTTAACGCTTATGTCGACCGTGCCCTTAGCCACAGCTCAGAATGGAAGCAAGTCGACGAAGAACTCTGTAGGGTAAGGCAGGTCCTATTCAACAACGGCTTCTCCAATGGTTTCGTGGAAGACATCATAAGAAGGAAAGTGAAATGCCATGCAACCTCTGAAGAGACAACTAACACTCACCTATACCCCCTATTAGACTATTTTACAGGAACTTCTTTTCCACAGCCCATAAAACGGAGGAAAGGGTCCTGAAAGATATTGTCAGTAGAAACGTTATCCCTACAGACAAAAATCAGAAGATACAACTGACAATTTACTATAAAACCAAAAAACGGCCAGCCTACTCATGAGAAACTCTCCAGACACAAAGCAGAACGTTTGAAAAGAGATCAATGTCGTCTATGCCTTCAAATACCCTCTTGGGGATTGTAAACCTCAAAAAACTCAGTATAAAGGCAAGACAACAACATCTCTTTCTAGGCGTTTAACGATGCATAAGCAACATGGCTCCATTAAGGAACCTATAGCCTCTTCTCACAACCAAACCATCACCAGAGAAATCTTAGCAAACAACACAAAAATCATCGATAGATACAGCGATAGCAGGCGGCTCGACGTTTGCGAGGCACTACACATCAAGAAGTCAACACCAGCAATCAACAGCCAATTAATGCACAACTATATTCTACCCACTTCAAGACTCCGCTCCAATATAGAAGCATCAAGAAATATGGGCCAATAAAAATAGGACTTCTGCAGTTATCTACTTTTAATACCTGTTTGTATTTCATTGTTTCGTGTTCTGTCTTGTGTTAAAAGTTTATTTTCACTTCATCCAAAACTATTGTAACATGTCACTTCACCCAAATGAAGGTATAAAAACTCGAAAGATGTTTAAGCTCTATTCAGTTAAAGTTGTGTGTGTTTGTGTAAACTAAAGTCTTTGAAAATGTAATGAGTTTAACGAAACGCGCTCAAGTGTCGCGTCAGACTAGAAATAAAAATTAATTCTGGAGAATTGATCTTTGAATTACCATCAACAGTGAAAAGAAACGTAAGAAAGATCGAGAAAATTCGTGTTAGAATTATTAATCTTACTCTTTCGGTCATATTTAATAATATAGATATATATATATATATATATATATATATATATATATATATATATATATATATATATATATATATATATATATATATATATATATATATATATGTCGTACCTAGTAGCCAGAACGCACTTCTCAGCCTACTATGCAAGGCCCGATTTGCCAAATAAGCTAAGTTTTCCTGAATTAATATATTTTCTCAAATTTTTTTCTTATGAAATGATAAACCTACCCATTTCATTATGTATGAGGTCAATTTTTTTTTATTGAAGTTAAAATTAACGTAGATATATGACCGAACCTAAGCAACCCTACCTAACCTAACCTAACCTATCTTTATAGGTTAGGTTAGGTTAGGTAACCGAAAAAGTTAGATTAGGTTAGGTTAGGTAGGTTAGGTAGTCGAAAAACAATTAATTCATGAAAACTTGGCTTATTAGGCAAATCGGGCCTTGCATAGTAGGCTGAGAAGTACGTTCTGGCTACTAGGTACGACATATATATATATATACATATATATATATATATATATATGTCGTACCTAGTAGCCAGAACTCACTTCTCAGCCTACTATTCAAGGCCCGATTTGCCTAATAAGCCAAGTTTTCCTGAATTAATATATTTACTATAATTTTTTTCTTATGAAATGATAAAGCAACCCTTTTCTCTATGTATGAGGTCAATATTTTTTTATTGGAGTTAATTTAAAATTAACGTAGATATATGACCGAACCTAACCAACCCTACCTAACCTAACCTAACCTATATTTATAGGTAAGGTTAGGTAGCCAAAAAAAGCTAGGTTAGGATAGGTTAGGTAGGTTAGGTAGACGAAAAAACATTAATTCATGAAAACTTGGCTTATTAGGCAAATCGGGCCTTGAATAGTAGGCTGAGAAGTGCGTTCTGGCTATTAGGTACGACATATATATATATATATATATATATATATATATATATATATATATATATATATATATATATATATATATATATATATATATTGAAGGTACCAAAGAATTGAGTTCATTAAGAAAAATTTGACCCCTTCTTTTGAATTCTTTGAAACCAAAATCTTATCCAGGATTATCCCGGCTAATGTAGTTTGGTTTAGGTATGTTGATGATATTTTGTGCTTATGGCCGTGCAACAAAGACCAGATAGTTTTTCTTAATGAACTCAATTCTTTGGTACCTTCAATAAAATTCACTTGTGAGACTGAGGAGAATGGTACTCTTCCATTTTTGGACATTATGATTCATAGAGTCACTAGAAAGTTCAAATTTAATGTGTATAGGAAACCTACCAACGTGTGGTCGTATGTTCATTTTTATTCGAATCATCATAGTAAAGTTAAACAGGCAGTATTTTCAGGAATGTTTCTACGAGCTTTGAGTGTTTGCAGCCCTGAGTTTTTTGATGAAGAGATTGCTAAAATATATGAAATTGGGAAGAGTTTACAATATCCTAAGAGGTTTTTGGATTTCTCGTTTGTACAAGCCAAGCGTACGTTTTATAATCACGTCCCTAAGGCGAAACCAAAAATTATTAACTCATTGGTGGTACCTTATGCGAGTGGACTTGAAAAATTGTCTCTGATTTTTAAGAAACTTAATATAAATTTGGTGTTCACTAATAGTACGATCAAATCCAATTTAATAAAAAACTCCCCTGATACAGCAGGTTGTGTGTATTCGATTCCCTGCAATGATTGTGATTCTGTGTACCTTGGACAAACAGGAAAGTCCTTACAATTGCGGTTGTCACAACATGCTTATAGTATTAGAACTGCCCAAACGTCTAATGCATTGTATCTACATACGAGTTTATGCGATCACAATATTAACTGGAATGGGGCAAAAAGCATTACCAATTGTGGGGATTTCGTGGAACGGAATTTGATTGAGTCTGCTCTAATCAGTCAGTGTCCAAATCTTCTTAATGTTAGTACTGGAATGTACAAACTTGATCCATTTTTAAGTTATAATATTGCACAACAGTTTAAGAAACAACTCTGATAGAGAGGCTTACAATGTCTCATTATAATTGTATATTCATATATTGTGTGTTCATGAGGCTTTTCTTTAATCTTTCATCCTTATTCTCTGACCACTTAATCCTCTTTGACCATTCTAAGCAAAGTTATACCTGTTTTTGGTTAATTACACCTGACCAACCTTAGGGATGGGTTGGTCAGGTGTCGGCCTATATATCCTCCCCCTTCTCCCTTCTCCTTAGTCAGTCTGGTGTTGACAAAGGCTTTAACAAGCCGAAACGTTCACCTCATTTTCATATTTCTCTGTGGATTTTCCGCATAAAATGATCAGTGTTTTGTGATCGTCACTCATCTGGTGCCTTCGGGAGGTGGAGATGTTTGAGATATATATATCTCGAACTATCTACTTCTTTTGTAAGGTCTGATGGCATAGTGGGTTAAAGCATACTAGTTATGCCAGCTACTGGAAGGTAGTTGTGCTTTCTGGGTTCGAGTCCCACTGGTGGGTGTTGTCCAAAGATTATTAATCTTCACTTGTGGTTTATGCAAGTATAGGCTTATAAGCTGGACACAAGTTCTCTCACATTGACAGTGGCTTGACGAAAAATGCAGACTGACCCCTCACTCATCTGGTGCCTTCGGGAGGTGGAGATGTTTGAGATATATATATCTCGAACTATCTACTTCTTTTGTAAGGTCTGATGGCGTAGTGGGTTAAAGCATACTAGTTATGCCAGCTACTGGAAGGTAGTTGTGCTTTCTGGGTTCAAGTCCCACTGGTGGGTGTTGTCCAAAGATTATTAATCTTCACTTGTGGTTTATGCAAGTATAGGCTTATAAGCTGGACACGAGTTCTCTCACATTGACAGTGGCTTGACGAAAAATGCAGACTGACCCCTCACTCATCTGGTGCCTTCGGGAGGTGGAGATGTTTGAGATATATATATCTCGAACTATCTACTTCTTTTGTAAGGTCTGATGGCATAGTGGGTTAAAGCATACTAGTTATGCCAGCTACTGGAAGGTAGTTGTGCTTTCTGGGTTCGAGTCCCACTGGTGGGTGTTGTCCAAAGATTATTAATCTTCACTTGTGGTTTATGCAAGTATAGGCTTATAAGCTGGACACGAGTTCTCTCACATTGACAGTGGCTTGACGAAAAATGCAGACTGACCCCTCACTCATCTGGTGCCTTTGGGAGGTGGAGATGTTTGAGATATATATATCTCGAACTATCTACTTCTTTTGTAAGGTCTGATGGCGTAGTGGGTTAAAGCATACTAGTTATGCCAGCTACTGGAAGGTAGTTGTGCTTTCTGGGTTCGAGTCCCACTGGTGGGTGTTGTCCAAAGATTATTAATCTTCACTTGTGGTTTATGCAAGTATAGGCATATATATATATATATATATATATATATATATATATATATATATATATATATATATATATATATATATATATTGGTGTATACTGGCAGCAGGTTTTCTTTCAAACATGTTTCATTGAATATGACCGCATATTCTGTATTTATTATTTTCTGGTTTAGGGCTTCTATCCCTCTAACTATTTTCTTAGCATCAGGGCTTAATTGAAATAGGAGTTCTCCAAAACTCATTTTCGTACTTTTAAGGTGAAGAAAAGAAGTGATTTACTATAGAGTGTATTACACTTATTTATATAATTTTCACAACGTTTCGAACCTCCATGGTTCATTCTCAAGTGAACAGATCTTACAATACTAGTTGATTTTATACCCGCACTGGGTCATATATATATATATATATATATATATATATATATATATATATATATATATATATATATATATATATATATATATATATATATATATGGTTAATATATATATATATGTCGTACCTAGTAGCCAGAACGCACTTCTCAGCCTACTATGCAAGGCCCGATTTGCCTAATAAGCCAAGTTTTCAAGAATTTATTGTTTTTCGACTACCTAACCTACCTAACCTAATCTAACCCAACTTTTTCCGCTACCTGTTTTGTGTTTGCCTTAATAACCCTCCAGACGTTGATACACTGGGGAAATATAGACCAAAATATACATCTACTTATTAGTGCACACAAACTAAGGGTTTACATTAGTCTTGGACTATGTTCAAGACAAAAGTACAATTGTTACTTGGTCAGTAAGTTTGTGTGTGGCCTTAATAACTCTCCAGAGATTGATAGACATAAGACCAACAGCAAACCGAGACTTACCTTGCGATGGTCTCGGGGCTCAACGTCCCAGCGGCCCGGTCCCCGACCAGGCCTCAATGTTGCTGAACCGGTCAACCAGGCTGATGGACGCGGCTGCTCGCATCCTGACGTATGAAAAACAGCCTGGTTGATCAGGTATCAAAGACGTTAGATATTGTTCTTTAGCTTTACCTCGACAATGTTAGGGCCGAAATAGACTGTTCAGCTCAGTTTTCGTCTCAGTATTAGTAGAGACAAGTTCACTTGAATGCATACAGACAAGGGTTACAAAGTTAATCCTTATGAAAGGCGATTAAGAGAGCTTCACTACATTCCCAAAGAGAGACAATGAGTAGGGGTGACAAGATTAAAATTTGTAAATAGGTGGAAGTGTATAACAAAGAGATACAGAAAAGTTATATTAATTTAATGGTATTATTAAGGCAAGACGTTGGTAAATACTAGTTTGCATAACATAACGGACCTGCCTAAATCGCTGGAGTGTTTCAAGTGCAAGTTAGACATACATGAAAGAGTTTGGAAGGATATAAATAGGGACTACTTCGTATGGGCTAATAGGTTTTCTAAAGTTTTTATCATGACAAGAATATATGTTTATAGTCTTCTTATGTTAGGCTATTCCAAAATCTAAGATAACAGAGTAAACAAAAATATTCACTTGGACTTAAACTATTGCCTTCGAACTTTCAGGTTAGATTCAGGCCAGCCTTGAGAAGACTTCCAGAGATCGTCCTGTCATTTCCGGCAATTATCGGAGAAGACTTACAGATTTACCACCACTGTGAGAGCTTTGGCCACAACTCCTCAGTAGCCGTCCACCACCTCGCCTCGGCACCGGCACTCTCTGCAACGCCAGTAGCACCGCTCTGTGTACCACTTTGTTAACTGTACCACTATTTTGATTCTCATTAATTATGTTAATAAAACTGGAATACTGGGCATTATTTAACTGTGTCCTAATCATGCCTTTTGTGTTGTTGGTGTTTTTACTCTCTGTCTCGGTCTTGCATTTGTCATGTCCAGTCATGTGTTTGACCGCGTTCCTCGGCTAGTACTCTGATCATATGATTAGTTAAGAATTCACTAGCTCGTCTAGGGATGTCTGACGGATATTAGCTTTGCTGGTAAAGTCCAGGGAAATCCCCACAGAAGGATAGAAACATCTAGGTCGAGTGACGTAAATAAGACCTATATTTACAAATAAATAACATAACAGGGAATATTATTCAGGATAAAACTTTCCCTATTCTTCATGTACCTTAACAAGTATATAATAATAATAATAATCAATCACCAATATGTTTTACCATTCACAAAGAGCATTAGCAATATCTCAAACCTAAATACTTTAATCTGATAATTGTATGTTGAAGGAGAACCCACACATGCAATAATATTTACCAGACACACATGAATATACTAGGAAACCTGGACTCTTTATGTATACCTATTCAACAGCTTCTCGAACTACTCTATGGTCTCCAGCAACTTGAATAAATACATAATTGTGGCTTATCTGGACATCTGGCAGAATGTAACCCTCAAAACTTCACGACCGTCAGTTAATAGCCTCCAGCGCCCACCGTCATGTTCTTTTACTGTCCATGCAGGTTAACAGGTCACCCGCCCCTTGATACCAGGACGTCCATTATTTCTGATTAATCTTAAAATATTCCCATTTACCCGTATTCTGTTTGTACATTATATAAAAAAATCAATTTTTCCTTTACAACAGATGTACATACAGTCTTCAAGTAATTCCTAATAAGCCTCTGACTCCCGGAATTAGTTTCATGGACCGTGTGATATCATGGCTCTACGGCCTCCTTGCCCCCCCCCCCTTCCATTGCACCTCGTTCTCACCTCCCAGCACTAAAGGAGGCCCCCGTCCTCCATTCCCTAACCCTTCCACCCAATCACATTCACCATAACTTCTCTCAATGTAACTGTAAAATAAGAAATAAATAAAATAAGAAAAGTAAAATAAGGCCCTTCCACTTCATTCTCCAGCAACTTACTAACTCTCCTTCAACTCACCAAGATGTTCCGTACCTGTGACAACCTACTTCCAGCTCTATGCACAGCAGTTCCCTCCTCTCTACCTAAGTCATCTGCAGTTCCCAGTAACCACTTTTTCTTGCAATAACCCTTCCAAATAATGGTGAAGACTAATAATAACAATAGTCCTTCCAAATAACACTCCCCGCCACCAACCCCCTACCATACACAGTAACCTCTCACAAAAGTGGAATGGTCACGGGTGAATGGGAGAGTGCACAGAAAAAAGGAATCTTTAAAGTTCACAAAACAGACAGAATTACAAATAAAGTTTACTTAAAGAAAATTCACACTAAGAAAACCCAGATGTCATATTGCTGGAAGAAGCAAACGTTTTCAGGTGTCATATCTAATGCCAGAGTTTCCTCTGACTACCATTTGGTCACGAAGGACAAGAACAAGATAAAGAAGAGGTAACTTGCCTCCACTGATCAAAAAGGACTGGAATTTTTAGGAGATGCAGGTCCAAGGCTGTGAAGGCTCTAGACTATGAAGGTCCAAGGCTGTGAAGTCTCTAGACTATGAAGGTCCAAGGCTGTGAAGGCTCTAGACTATGAAGGTCCAAGGCTGTGAAGTCTCTAGACTATGAAGGTCCAAGGCTGTGAAGGCTCTAGACTATGAAGGTCCAAGGCTGTGAAGGCTCTAGACTATGAAGGTCCAAGGCTGTGAAGGCTCTAGACTATGAAGGTCCAAGGCTGTGAAGGCTCTAGACTATGAAGGTCCAAGGCTGTGAAGGCTCTAGACTATGAAGGTCTTAGGCTGTGAAAGTCCTAGCCTGTGAAGGTCCAAGGAACTAAATAAAGGAAACGAGGATATTGGGAGGATTCCTTACACTGTGTATAACATTTAGTTTTTTCCTTGGGAAGAAAGTGCTATTTGCTAATTACTTGTGGCTATAGGACAGAAAATGGTTATTATTCCCCCTCAAACTTTTATCTGACCCTTTGTCTTAAAACAGCTTAGGGAAGATGTCTTGAAGGTTACTTTAACACTGTCGAATCGTTATCTAGAGCTGTGACAAACCTTGACAAACTGTATACTGTAAAGGGAAGAGGAGTATGAAAGAGACTGTTGTGGGAAGCAACCTGTGAGATTTATATTTATTTAATTTATATAGAATTTATATTTACGTTAATTTATATCTTTCAGTAGCAATTGGTATGATGTTAAGTGGACTGTATTTCTGCAATAATTCTCACAAATCGATCCTTACACATTAGGGTGGGTTTATATTAAATTTATATATATGCAGCCAATCCAACTAAAGTATTAAACTACATATATTAGTATATAAATTGAGGACGTGCCTTATCTTATTGTGCAGCAGGCTTAGTCCACCAGGTATAACTAGGATGTAGACACCAAATTATCCTCGTGAGAGGCTAGCTTCCATCACCCAAGTGACTGATGTACCAAGATTAATTCTTGCTTCCTCTTCTTGTTCCTGTCAAAGGGCACTAGCTGTAAAGCCGGAATCCTTATATATGACAGCTGTATCAGAGAAAACACTCTATATTATTAGATAAAGACCAAGGCTTAATTACCTGTGTTTAGAGAGTCTTTCTCGTGCTAACTGGTTCGCCCTTTATCTACCTAACATTAACTGGCCAGAAATGATTAGATAAACGGGCTTCGGTAAGACACTTCCCTTGTTTATGTTGACTGTGTGTTGATGATGGAAGAGCACTTATTTGATCTCCATAACACTTTGTCCAAGAGAATTATAGGAGCTGAATTTGCTCCCCAGCGCCTCTGGTCTTAACAAACAATGGGTAACTTCTCTCACTACTGACGCTCCTGGCTCACTTTGTCCAGATGTCAATATGTGGTAGAAGGGTCACATTTACTCTATTTTGATACTGATAATTAAGTTAATTCAAATGAGATGTTTTTATGATGTTATAAGTTCAAAGACTACAGTATTTAAGAATAATTCCCAACAGAATAGCTGGTGAATTTATAGTAGTATGTGGCAATGATATCCCGTTTTCTATTGATGGAAAATTCCACTACAAGCTACATATTCTAAGGGTTAACTTGTGTATACAACAGCAGCAATATTATCGGCATATTGCATGTAATATTATTAAATTGTGTCGGGTTTTCCGACAACTGTGCCATAATTTATAACGTTGCCTATGAGTTCCAAGACTTTGTATTGGTTATAAATATGCAATTCTCATTGTAGAAATAGAGAATAATAAATATTGTGAAAATAATTTTGAGGTAATGGGGTGACTTGAACTGGCGTTCTGGTGATTCCTAGCCACCTGTTACCACCACTATCCTTAACTCCTTGTCTGGCCCTCAGTGGTGACAGATGTGTCGCTGGCTCAGGGTTGAGAGCATTTGGTAGTGGGTGCTGTTTTGGGGACGTGCTGGCCAGTGGTATGGGGGTGCCTTTGTCCCTGTCCAGCGGAAGGATACAATTGGCCTGGAATTCACCGGACAGGCATCTTTCCTGGCAGTTGAAGTTGTGCTGGTGGACCTTTTGCGATTGGATGTGTCTGTGGTCTGTAGTGTACAGTTTGTTGCTCTCTTTGTTTGTTTGTTGTTTGTACCTCTATACCCTCGTTAGTCCAGCTTATGAGTTTCTGTGTCCGGGTGTTTTATGCTGGCCAGCCCTGGACTTGTTTCCGATTTGAGTTGTCGGGGCACCAGGCTGTGGATTGCGGTGCTGGCAGTGTACGCCCTGTGAACCTCTTCCAGGAGGAGGACTTCCTCCCCTTTCCTCTCCCTCAGGAGGCCCCAGAGTCCTCTGAGTGTGCCGGGGTCTATGTGTCTGCGATCTTGGGTGATCCTGGGGGTGATACGTGCTGGCCTTGGGTCTGCTGATCCCCTGGCGACCGGTGGGAGCATCGCGGAGGTGGTGAGTGTAGTCTCTCCCACTGCTTCCCTCACCCGGACTGCCTCCTCCTCCGGCCGGTGTATCCTCGGCGGATTGTGGCGATGTGTTGCCTGCTGCAGTGTGTGTCCTTGTTGACGTCCACACGGTGTCGAATCCACAGGTGTGCGGTCCAGTTCCCCCCGGTGGTCAAGGCGGATGCTTTGTTACAGGATCGTATGATGCGTGCCCTAACGCGGCCTCCAGGGAGTTCTACTGCAGTGCTTCGGCGGGGGGGGGGGGGGGGGGGCACCAACAGTTCCGTTGACTTGTGCCCAGTATGGAAGCCTTCACGACGGGCTCTCGGTTTGTCTTCCCCTCGTGGTATTGCCTGGACAGGCATGGATGACTCCATGAGGTCGTCGCCAGCCGACGATGGTGGTGTTGGTGTGCCTGGGGCTCTTCTGTGGTATGTTGATGCTTTGGGGGAGGTGAGGGCGAGTGTCCCAGGGGTGGCGGTCACTGAGTTGGGGCCAGTTCCTGGTGTGGGGGACCATGTTGCCTGTTACTACTTCCTCCCCTGTGTCCCCTGGGTCCACTGTTGCTGGTTCCCCAGGCCTGGGGGGGGGGGGGGAATTGTTCCTCCAGTTCAAGTGAAGGGTGTAGGGCGAGATTTCGTCATCGTCCTAAAGAAGAAATCTGTGTGAGTGGCCCCCTGTGTCGAGGCCCTCAATGCCGCAGCCCCTCGTGCTCCAGCCGCCTGTACTTCAAGCCCTAGTGCAGCCGCCTGTCCTTCAGGCCCTAGTGCAGCCGCCCCCTGTGTTTCAGCCCTCCGGGGAACCTCCTGTGTTGCAGTCTGCCACGCTCCAGCCCTCCATGCAGCGGCCCTCAATACATCTGGCTTCTGTACTCCTGTCTTCTGTGCAGCACCGCCATGTGCTGCAATACTCCATGCTGAAGGCCTCTGTGTTGCAGTTTTCTGTGCTGCTGTATGTCCTGGAATTCATGCGACGTCCCAGTCACTCGATTGCTGGGATCGCTTCCGAGGAGGAGTGGGCTGTTACGACCCTGGGTTCCTTAGTTGGAAACCAGAGGCCAAATTGAGCTCTAAATAATTGCTTTACATTAATTCATAGAATTGGATCATGTGAGAAGGATATTTAATTACAATAACATTTATATCATGGCTCCTTAAACCGGGGGTATGCGTTATTCCCGCCCTTGCCAAACGTAAGATGAATCTTGTTTCTCACAGAGCATTCAGACTCTGAGCTTGTTGTTGATTAAAATATAATATTGAACTAATTATCAGCTATTCTTAGAACTATTAAAGTAACTAGTTACGAAGGCCGGTGAAGACTTGTATTGGTTGTAGCTGCACAATCAGCTAGGTATCTTTCCGGCTACAACTTAAACACAACAATGAGGATAACTGCACGTGTAAGAATGGTACCGATAGGATCATATGGTATGGTATATCATGGTATATAAGATGACCAAACCACACGTCAGAAGAAGAAACGACGACGTTTTCATCCGTCTTTGACCATTATCAAGTCATGTGTGTGTCATTATCACGTCATTATCACACACGACATGATAATGGTCCAGGATGGACAGAAACGTCGTCGGCGTTTCTCCATCTTCTGACGTGTGATTTTGTCATCATATCTTCAACCACGTTACTGCGACTTTTCGTCTGCACATGGTCTATAAAATCGTCTGGTATAAGCATGGTGTATAAGATTGTTTGGTATAAACGGTGGAAAGTGGCACTTGAGCAGAGTGCAGTCTCAACACATTAGGACTCCAGAAGTCAAATATTATCAAGTCGTGTCCTTCCACCCCCTCCCCCCCCCCCCACTCTACACTCAAGTAATTTCTACCCCTTAGTCTACATGTCAGTCATGTTCTCTCTCTCTATCTCCCCCCCCCCCGTCACTCTACATCTAAGTCACGTCTCCCTTACTCTACACCTGACTGAAAAGTAAAAATTATGTTAATTTATCTTCACAGTGTTCATAATTCACAGTACTAACTTTGCAGTGTATACAGTATAGGAGTTTACACTGCACCAAAATCTTTACAGCATAAAGCAATTAGCGCCAGACAAGGCCAAGATACAGCTGAAGGAATACAGCACAGCTTGTTACAGAAGGTTCTACATATTAATATCCTTACCTTGAGGTTACCTTGAGGTGCTTCCGGGGCTTAGTGTCCCCGCGGCCCGGTCGTCGACCAGGCCTCCTGGTTGCTGGACTGATCAACCAGGCTGTTGGACGCAGCTGCTCGCAGCCTGACGTAGCCTGGTTGATCAGGTATTCTTTGGAGGTGCTTATCCAGTTCTCTCTTGAACACTGTGAGGGGATTGCCAGTTATGCCCCTTATGTGTAGTGGAAGCGTGTTGAACAGTCTCGGGCCTCTGATGTTGATAGTTCTCTCTCAGAGTACCTGTTGCACCTCTGCTTTTCAACGGGGGTATTCTGCACATCCTGCCATGTCTTCTGGTCTCATGTGATGTTATTTCTGTGTGCAGGTTTGGGACCAGCCCCTCTAATATTTTCCACGTGTAAATTATTATGTATCTCTCCCGCCGATTCCTAGAATCGAATTATGAATAAATTTACGAATAATTTGATTGGTTTCGGATCATCTTGACTTACTGATCCGTTCTACAATTAGAGTTAATAATGTCGTGAGAGTTTGTGATTTCTGTGATCCCTCTGATTTATTTTCCTAGTTTTAGATTCTTACACAAATAAGCACTTTAGGGAACACTGGAAGTTACGACTAATAATTTAATGTTGTCGGGGGGACAGGAAGCCTGTTGTCTGGGGGGGAGGAAGCCTGTTGACGTGGGACAGGAAGCCTGTTGTCTGGGGGAGAGGAAGCCTGTTGACACGGGACAGGAAGCCTGTTGACACGGGACAGGAAGCCTGTTGTCTGGGGGAGAGGAAGCCTGTTGACGTGGGACAGGAAGCCTGTTGACGCGGGACAGGAAGCTTGTTGTCGAGGGAGAGGAAACCTGTTTGTCTTATCGAGGTCTTTTTACTGCTGAGTGAACAGAGGCATCGTCTCGCCCTCGAACCGTTATATGAATATTCAGTTGTGAGCCGACTGTGTAGACCACTACGCTACCGTTAATTAATAACAAGTTACTATAGCTCCCCGAAGATAGGACCAAACTGTGATACGTCGACATTCAGCGTACGTAAAGGAATTCACAATCACAAACATCTAGATAACTGTGTAGGTTATTTGAGGGTGGGTGTGGCTTATTAATGTAATGGATGTCTACGTTCATATATTTCTAACACACACACAGACACACACCCAGGAAGCAGCCCATAGTAGCTGTTTAACTCCCAGGTACTATTTACTGCTAGGTGAACAGGAGTCACTGTTGCGAATCCATATATTTGATTCTAACGATTATCATGATAAATATGTATGTCTATTATTGTTTTCCTCAGTTATTTAAATAAAATATTGAATCCAGTTGTGTTGCAATATATATATATATATATATATAAATATATATATATATATATATATATATATATAATATATATATATATATATATATATATATATATATATATATATATATATATATATATATATATATATATATATATATATATATGAATGAAAACTCACACCCCAGAAGTGACTCGAACCCATACTCCCAGAAGCAACGCAACTGGTAACTACAGGGCGCCTTAATCCGCTTGACCATCACGGCCGTCAAAAGGAAGTGATAGCCGAGGCTATTTGAGCCACTTCCCCGACGGCAACTCGGATGGTAATCTTGGGCATAGCATTTCACCAAATCACCTCATTCTTTGGGGCACACGTGAGGAACACAAATGCGAACGAGCCTGAATGGTCCCCAGGACTATATGCGAATGAAAACTCACACCCCAGAAGTGACTCGAACCCATACTCCCAGAAGCAACGCAACTGGTAACTACAGGGCGCCTTAATCCGCTTGACCATCACGGCCGTCAAAAGGAAGTGATAGCCGAGGCTATTTGAGCCACTTCCCCGACGGCAACTCGGATGGTAATCTTGGGCATAGCATTTCACCAAATCACCTCATTCTTTGGGGCACACGTGAGGAACACAAATGCGAACAAGCCTGAATGGTCCCCAGGACTATATGCGAATGAAAACTCACACCCCAGAAGTGACTCGAACCCATACTCCCAGAAGCAACGCAACTGGTAACTACAGGGCGCCTTAATCCGCTTGACCATCACGGCCGTCAAAAGGAAGTGATAGCCGAGGCTATTTGAGCCACTTCCCCGACGGCAACTCGGATGGTAATCTTGGGCATAGCATTTCACCAAATCACCTCATTCTTTGGGGCACACGTGAGGAACACAAATGCGAACAAGCCTGAATGGTCCCCAGGACTATATGCGAATGAAAACTCACACCCCAGAAGTGACTCGAACCCATACTCCCAGAAGCAACGCAACTGGTAACTACAGGGCGCCTTAATCCGCTTGACCATCACAATTTGTGTTCCTCACGTGTGCCCCAAAGAATGAGGTGATTTGGTGAAATGCTATGCCCAAGATTACCATCCGAGTTGCCGTCGGGGAAGTGGCTCAAATAGCCTCGGCTATCACTTCCTTTTGACGGCCGTGATGGTCAAGCGGATTAAGGCGCCCTGTAGTTACCAGTTGCGTTGCTTCTGGGAGTATGGGTTCGAGTCACTTCTGGGGTGTGAGTTTTCATTCGCATATAGTCCTGGGGACCATTCAGGCTTGTTCGCATTTGTGTTCCAGACGTGTGCCCCAAAGAATGAGGTGATTTGGTGAAATGCTATGCCCAAGATTACCATCCGAGTTGCCGTCGGGGAAGTGGCTCAAATAGCCTCGGCTATCACTTCCTTTTGACGGCCGTGATGGTCAAGCGGATTAAGGCGCCCTGTAGTTACCAGTTGCGTTGCTTCTGGGAGTATGGGTTCGAGTCACTTCTGGGGTGTGAGTTTTCATTCGCATATAGTCCTGGGGACCATTCAGGCTTGTTCGCATTTGTGTTCCTCACGTGTGCCCCAAAGAATGAGGTGATTTGGTGAAATGCTATGCCCAAGATTACCATCCGAGTTGCCGTCGGGGAAGTGGCTCAAATAGCCTCGGCTATCACTTCCTTTTGACGGCCGTGATGGTCAAGCGGATTAAGGCGCCCTGTAGTTACCAGTTGCGTTGCTTCTGGGAGTATGGGTTCGAGTCACTTCTGGGGTGTGAGTTTTCATTCGCATATAGTCCTGGGGACCATTCAGGCTTGTTCGCATTTGTGTTCCTCACGTGTGCCCCAAAGAATGAGGTGATTTGGTGAAATGCTATGCCCAAGATTACCATCCGAGTTGCCGTCGGGGAAGTGGCTCAAATAGCCTCGGCTATCACTTCCTTTTGACGGCCGTGATGGTCAAGCGGATTAAGGCGCCCTGTAGTTACCAGTTGCGTTGCTTCTGGGAGTATGGGTTCGAGTCACTTCTGGGGTGTGAGTTTTCATTCGCATATAGTCCTGGGGACCATTCAGGCTTGTTCGCATTTGTGTTCCTCACGTGTGCCCCAAAGAATGAGGTGATTTGGTGAAATGCTATGCCCAAGATTACCATCCGAGTTGCCGTCGGGGAAGTGGCTCAAATAGCCTCGGCTATCACTTCCTTTTGACGGCCGTGATGGTCAAGCGGATTAAGGCGCCCTGTAGTTACCAGTTGCGTTGCTTCTGGGAGTATGGGTTCGAGTCACTTCTGGGGTGTGAGTTTTCATTCGCATATAGTCCTGGGGACCATTCAGGCTTGTTCGCATTTGTGTTCCTCACGTGTGCCCCAAAGAATGAGGTGATTTGGTGAAATGCTATGCCCAAGATTACCATCCGAGTTGCCGTCGGGGAAGTGGCTCAAATAGCCTCGGCTATCACTTCCTTTTGACGTCCGTGATGGTCAAGCGGATTAAGGCGCCCTGTAGTTACCAGTTGCGTTGCTTCTGGGAGTATGGGTTCGAGTCACTTCTGGGGTGTGAGTTTTCATTCGCATATAGTCCTGGGGACCATTCAGGCTTGTTCGCATTTGTGTTCCTCACGTGTGCCCCAAAGAATGAGGTGATTTGGTGAAATGCTATGCCCAAGATTACCATCCGAGTTGCCGTCGGGGAAGTGGCTCAAATAGCCTCGGCTATCACTTCCTTTTGACGGCCGTGATGGTCAAGCGGATTAAGGCGCCCTGTAGTTACCAGTTGCGTTGCTTCTGGGAGTATGGGTTCGAGTCACTTCTGGGGTGTGAGTTTTCACTCGCATATAGTCCTGGGGGCCATTCAGGCTTGTTCGCATATATATATATATATATATATATATATATATATATATATATATATATATATATATGTCGTACCTAGTAGCCAGAACGCACTTCTCAGCCTACTATACAAGGCCCAATTTGCCTAATAAGCCAAGTTTTGATGAAATAATTGTTTTTCGACTACCTAACCTACCTAACCTAACCTAACATTTTCGGCTACCTAACCTAACCTAACCTATAAAGATAGGTTAGGTTAGGTTAGGTAGGGTTGGTTAGGTTCGGTCATATGTCTACGTTAATTTTAACTCCAATAAAAAAAAATTGACCTCATACATAATGAAATGGGTAGCTTTATCATTTCATAAGAAAAAAATTTGAGAAAATATATTATTTCAGGAAAACTTGGCTTATTTAGCAAATCGGGCCTTGCATAGTAGGCTGAGAAGTGCCTTCTGGCTACTAGGTACGACATATATATATATATATATATATATATATATATATATATATATATATATATATATATATATATATATATATATATATATATATATATATATATATATATATATATATATATATATATATATATATATATATATATATATATATATATATATATATATATATATATATATATATATATATATATATATATAGATATATTATTAAATATGACCGAAAAGTAAGATTAATAATTCTAACACGAATTTTTTCGATCTTTCTTACGTTTCTTTTCACTGTTGATGGTAATTCAAAGATCAATTCTCCAAAATTCATTTTTATTTCTAGTCTGACGCGACACTTGAGCGCGTTTCGTAAAACTTATTACATTTTCAAAGACTTTAGTTTACAAACACACAACTGAAACTGAATAGAGCTTACACATCTTCGATTTTATATCTACATTTGGGTGAGGTGGATGAGGTGAAAACAAACTTTCAACAATGGGTATTGAATGGGTATTAAATTCAAACACAAGACAGAACACGAAACAATGGGTATTGAATGGAAGTAATTGTAGAAAGCCTATTGGTCCATATTTCTTGATGCTTCTATATTGCAGCGGAGTCTTGAAGTGGGTAAAATATAATTGTGCATTAATTGGCTGTTGATTGCAGGTGTTGACTTCTTGATGTGTAGTGCCTCGCAGACGTCAAGCCGCCTGCTATTGCTGTATCTATGGATGATTTCTGTGTTATTTGCTAAGATTTCTCTGGTGATGGTTTGTTTGTGGGAAGAGATTATATGTTCCTTAATGGAGCCCTGTTGCTTATGCATCGTTAAACGCCTGGAAAGAGATGTTGTCTTGCCTATATACTGGGTTTTTTGAGGCTTACAGTCCCCAAGAGGGCATTTGAAGGCATAGATGACGTTGGTCTCTTTTAAAGCGTTCTGCTTTGTGTCTGGAGAGTTTCTCATGAGTAGGCTGGCCGTTTTTCTGGTTTTATAGTAAATCGTCAGTTGTATCTTCTGATCTTTGTCTGTAGGGATAACGTTTCTCCTGACAATATCTTTCAGGACCCTTTCCTCCGTTTTATGGGCTGTGGAAAAGAGGTTCCTGTAAAATAGTCTAATAGGGGGTATAGGTGTTGTGTTAGTTGTCTCTTCAGAGGTTGCATGGCGTTTCACTTTCCTTCTTATGATGTCTTCCACGAAACCATTGGAGAAGCCGTTGTTGACTAGGACCTGCCTTACCCAATAGAGTTCTTCGTCGACTTGCTTCCATTCTGAGCTGTGGCTGAGGGCACGGTCGACATAAGCGTTAACAACACTCCTCTTGTACCTGTCCGGGCAGTCACTGTTGGCATTCAGGCACATTCCTATGTTTGTTTCCTTAGTGTAGACTGCAGTGTGGAAAACTCCGATCCTTTCCATGACTGTTACATCTAGAAAGGGCAGCTTCCCATTCTTCTCCATCTCGTAAGTGAAACGCAACACAGAATTCTGCTCAAATGCCTCCTTCAGCTCCTGCAGATGTCTGACATCAGGTACCTGTGTAAAAATGTCGTCAACATACCTGCAGTATATGGCCGGTTTCAAGTTCATGTCGACTAAGACTTTTTGATCGATGGTACCCATGTAGAAGTTTGCAAACAGGACACCTAGGGGAGAACCCATGGCGACCCCATCTACTTGCTTATACATGTGCCCATCCGGGCTCAAGAAGGGTGCCTCTTTAGTACAAGCTTGGAGTAGTTTCCTCAGAATATTTTCTGGTATGTCAAGAGGAGTACAGGCTGGATCACGATACACTCTGTCGGCTATCATTCCGATTGTCCCGTCCACAGGTACGTTGGTAAACAGCGATTCTACGTCCAACGTCTGTTGCATAAGCAACAGGGCTCCATTAAGGAACATATAATCTCTTCCCACAACCAAACCATCGCCAGAGAAATCCTAGTAAACAACACAGAAATCATCGATAGATACAGCGATAGCAGGCGGCTTGACGTTTGCGAGGCACTACACATCAAGAAGTCAACACCAGCAATCAACAGCCAATTATTGCACAACTATATTCTACCCACCTCAAGACTCCGCTCCAATATAGAAGCATCAAGAAATATGGACCAATAGGCTTTCTACAAACACTTCTATTCAATATCCATTGTTTCGTGATCTGTCTTGTGTTGATGAAATTAATACCCTATTAATGCCACCTCTTGTTCTGTCTTGTGTTGATGAAATTAATACCCTATTAATGCCACCTCTTGTTCTGTCTTGTGTTAATGCCACATCACCCCTTCCACCTCACTCAAATGTAGATATAAAATCGGAGATGCGTAAGTTCTATTCAGTTGTGTATTTGTGAACTAAAGTCTTTGAAAATGTAATAAGTTTTACGAAACGCGCTCGTGTCGCGTCAGACTAGAAATAAAAATGAATTTTGGAGAATTGATTTTTGATTTACCTCCAACAGTGAAAAGAAATGTACGAAAGATTGAGAAAATTCGTGTTAGAATTATTAATCTTACTTTTTCGGTCATATTTAATAATATATATATATATATATATATATATATATATATATATATATATATATATATATATATATATATATATATATATATATATGTATATATATATATGTCGTACCTAGTAGCCAGAACGCAATTCTCAGCCTACTGTAACACGGGTTTGGTCCCTCTCTCTTTACTTCCTTCTTTCTACTCCCTCTACCCGTATTCTTACTTTTTATTCTCTACCAAGGGACTCCAAAACTTTTACCAAAGCCAACTCCACGCCACGTGGTCCTAAGACGATTGACCGACTTAGGATTCTACACCCAGTATGACGTGACCTAAGCTCTGAACAAAACTCTAGAGTCACCTCTGCTGCCACCACCAGACCAGTAACCCAAGAGCAATGATCGAGGTCTGGATCGATCACGCTAATTAATCAACCTTGGGGCTTGATCCCCACTAGTAGTTTATAACCTCGGAAACTTGAGTGTGGAATTAATTAGATGGGGATGATGAATTCCGATCCGATGTTAGAATCGGCGCCCAATGCAACTCTGCCTCGTGTGGACCACGTGACCAGGACAAGTTTACACATAACCAAATGGAAACAATAAAATGCAAATTAATAACAAATTTAATTTATTAAAAGAAAACTAACACAAAATCTAAATATGTTCACTCCCTATCACTTTAACACTCCCTACTTGACCTGAGTGGCAAATGAGACTATTTCTATACATAACCATAGCAACTATACCTCTATGTTTTCCAGCTAAGATGTTGGGCTGGTCTCGGGGAGAGGTAAGATGTTTGACCTCTCCCAGCTGCTTCCGTGACCACACTGATTTTTTCCTTGTCTGGACTACCCCAGACAGAGTATTGTATCCTTCCGCCTAGTCAAAGTCCTACCCAGTTACTAGCAAGGTTTAAGTTATAACAATTAACCTCTGTTGTACTTAATTGATCCAGACTGGTTGAATTATTTTACTGAATTAAATTACAAACATCTAACGGCAGAGCTGTTCCCGATCACAAAAATGGTTATTAAAACTTTGAGAAATACTAGACATGTCAACCCTGCTGACCTATGACCGCCGGTCACTCCGCCTTAAAAGTTAGATCTGATTCGTGACGTCACTGATGGTGACTTAAACTCAATAATTAGAATACTCTTGATATTGTATCCAGTACTATTATACAATACAATTTTAATGCAAAATGAATAAAGGCTAATTTTCTCTAAATTACTGAATACTATAGGATGATTCATTATACGCAGCTATGAACAAAGCGTTGGTTATTTCCACCGCGAATTCCCCTGGGGGTCAGGTCACCATGCGGCTCAGCTTCCCATTCTCTTTTGTCGATAAACCACTCTGGATAATTCTTACAACAGCCTAGTTTGTTACACTACTATGCAAGGGCCGATTTGCCTAATAAGCCAAGTTTTCCTGAATTAATTGTTTTTCGACTACCTAACCTACCTAACCTAACCTAACCTACCTTTTTCGGCTACCTAACCTAACCTAACCTATAAAGATAGGTTAAGTTAGGTTAGGTAGGGTTGGTTAGGTTCGGTCATATATCTACGTTAATTTTAACTCCAATAAAATAAAATGACCTCATACATAATGAAATGGGTAGCTTTATCATTTCATAAGAAAAAATTAGAGAAAATATATTAATTCATGAAAACTTGGCTTATTAGGCAAATCGGGCCTTGCATAGTAGGCCGAGAAGGGCGTTCTGGCTACTAGGTACGACATATATATATATATATATATATATATATATATATATATATATATATATATATATATATATATATATATATATATATATATATATATATATAAATATATAAAACGTTTGTGAGGGTACCACCTCTGGTGCCAATGTGGGGACCCATAGCCTCGGAGAAGAAGATAAAAAGTATTCAGAGGAGACCTTGTGGTTTCTCACTGAACACTAATATTATCTTCTCCTACCACCCCCATTCTTTTGTATGTACACATATATATTTACTTTATTTGAACTTTGTTACAAAAAAGGAGTTACAAAGATGATTATTATAGGTTGTCGAGTTCCTCCAGCTCCTCAGATGGCGGGCAGGAACCCTGGCATTTCCCCTCTGTATCGCCACACTGAGGCGCTGGAAAAGAAAGCTTGCAGCTCTCGGGTCCCTTGTTGTTTCAATGAGCCTAGAACCCAGTTCCTTCAAAAAACTGGTAGCACTTTTACCCCAGGCGCCAAGTGTCTCAGAAGCAATGGGGACAAAATTGTAGTTGTGATCCAGTTCTCTATACTTACGGGATTTGGCTGCTTCCCTGTGGGTGGCAGCGCCACCTGGTTGTGCAACACTGAGGTTAATGTAGGTGTTAGCCAGGGTTGATACGCACGTGTAGTCCCATACCAACTGCTTGCCATTCTTCCAGGGGTTCACTGTGATACCATCTGGGCGACCAATAAGAGCATCAGAGTTACGGGGCGTTAGGTAACGGGGCTCTCTTTCAGCTGGGCATCCAGCTGTGGTGAGGCTCCTCTTGATGATGTCGTTATATATATATATATATATATATATATATATATATATATATATATATATATATATATATATATATATATATATATATATATATATATATATATATATATATATATATATATATATATATATATATATATATATATATATATATATATATATATATATATATATATATATATATATATATATATATATATATATATATTTGATTTAAATGTAGCATGCTGTAGTGTGCCTGTGTTAAATATTTTGTTAATGCTATTACATGTTCATTCCTGTGGGGGAAGACCGTAGCGTCTCATGGGGGGATGACCATATTTGGGATGTTCCAGTATGTGTGCAGTGTATCAAGGTAGCGTCACTGAGTCACCCCTGTAATTATTCCTGTTTATTGATTGTACTTAATTTCTTATTTACACCTTAGCAGTGTTATATACATATAAGTTTAGTTATAATTATGTTCTTGTGTTATTACTCTCTGATAGCAAAGTATCTAGAGGTTTCATGTGGGGTTTTAGTTGGTAACTTGTAGAGACCACGCCGTGCATGTTCCAGCAACGCCAGTCGCGTGGGTGGAGCTGGCTGGCGTGGACTTGTTGGGAGATAAGTCTGTGGTACCGGTTTATTGTTCACTAACATAGCTAATTTCCTGGTTAGACCATTATGTGCATACCCATCTATCTATTTAAGTTTTAAAATAGTGATCAGTGTTTATATAATGATATTGTGTTATTGTATTCTGATGCATTAATATTTCTGGCTGCCTGTATTTCCATTTATATATTTGTATGTTCTTTGTTACGCTTACTTTAAGTATATTTCTTTGTTGAGTAAGCAGTTGAGTTATTTACCCTAGACACTTTAGTAGGCAAGGCCGTATTATTATATATTTATTAACAACTGCAACAGAGGAACCATACCCAGAGGTTTAAGGGTCGTAACAAAATGAGGGCCTATGTTCGGGAGAATTAATTCCCATAATTTAATGTACTAAATAGTGGTGCATGATATTAATTGTTAATGCCTTCCTAGGTACTGTGTGGTTAACTAGTGATACCTAAACAAGCCTGAGTACCATTTCTCTGTTCATTCTGAGCTGCTTGTGGAAGTTTTCTCAACACTTCACGATTGAGGTAAGTGTACAGCTTGTGCCAGGGGGCCAAGCAAACCTTCAGTGTTGTTGTAATTGCTAGTTGTGTTAATTAAGCTGACAATGGAGGAACAAGTTGCTGTGTTGATGGAGCAGCCAAATTTTGGTGAAATTAAAGACTTGAAGAAGTCTGGGTTATTGTACATGGCTGAAAAATTAAATCTGACAGTTTCCAGGAGAATGTTAAATGGTCAACTAGTAAGAGTCATTGTCACACACTTGGTGGAGGAGGAGAAACTGGACGAGGAGTGGTTAGAGGAATTAGGAGAAGAGTCAAGTGACCAGGTGGCAATTCTAAAGTTAGAGATGGAATCTAAGCCAGAAATGGCTAAGTTAGAAGCAGAGAAACAAAGGTTAGAGATGCAGAATCGCCAAAAACAGCTGGAGTTGGAGACTCAGCAGCAGATGCTTGAGGCTCAGAACCAGCAAAGATAACTTGAGATTGAACCTCAAAACCAACAAAAACAAGCAGAACTAGAAGCACAGAGCAGAAGAATTGAAACTCAGTTGCAACTACAGGAAGTTAGGCGGCAGCAATTGCAAATTCAACAGAGTATAACAATAAATAATAACAGACTAGAGGAACAGAGAATTGCAGCAGGGCATGGTGACACTAGTAATCATACAGATAGTACTGATCGCTCTTTAAAGTTTTTGAAAAATGTAGATTTACATCAATTCAATGAGGAAGATCCAGAAATATTCTTTTTGCATTTCCAGAAGTTAGCAGTCAGTATGAATTTGCCTGTGGATCAATGGGTTGCCATTATGCAAGGACAGTTTAAGGGAAAAGCCCAGGAAATTTTTTCATCTCTTCCTGCCGCTAATTCTTTTGACTTTAAATTTGTCCAACAGAGCATCTTAAATGCATACCAGCAGATCCCAGAGGCCCATAGACAGAAATTTAGAGGTGTAAAAAGAGCACATGATCAGACCATTTCTGATTTTGCAAGAGTTAAAATTAATCATTTTAATAGATGGGTAAAAGCACTTTCCATTACAGATTTTGAAACTTTGAGAAACCTCATAGTGACAGAGGAGATTTTAGGTTGTCTACCAGAAAAATTAGCCTTGTTTATAGCTGAACATAAACAGACCAATAACATTATGAATCTAGCCACGCTACGAATTACTCTCTAAGGCATTTGATTTTGCCTTTTCAAGCACAATCAAATACTTATAATTCTGAGAGTAATTATCATGTTCCTAAATCTCATGTTTTCCAGGCCAGACCAGCTAACTCACCTACTCCACTGAACTCTTCTCCTGTAAAGCCAAAGATTGAGAAACAACAGACAGGGTTGTCACCCTCAAATAATGTAGTGTCTAAACCTGCAGTTGGTTCGGTTGTTTCGACCACTGGCAGATATTGCACGCATTGCAGGAGAAGAGGTCATGTGGTTAATTCCTGTTATTCCTTGCACCCTGAGGTGAGACCTACCGGTCTGATTATGAGACGAGGGTTGCAAGCAATTAATTCTAATGTTGTTCCAGTCATGCCCAATTGGATGACTAACTATAAACTGTACCTATATTCGGGTACCTTACTTTGTACCAGTGGAAGCTGGAAGCCAGTGTAGTTATTGAGGGACACTGGTGCTTCCCAATCTCTAATCTCTCACCGTGCCCTTGCTAATGTTAGCACAGAAGACACTGGTGAAGTAGTATTATTGCAAGGTATTGGAGGTCATGTCCAGCGTGTACCATTAGTTAAAATTCACCTGAAGTCAACTGTTACACCAGGTTGGTGCACTGTAGCAGTTAGTGAGCAGTTGACCATCCCTGGGGTTGATGTTATTGTGGGTAATGATTTTAACAAGTGTCAAGTTAGTGGGACAGAGTGTCCTATCATTTTTACTAACCCTAGTTGTGTGCTGGTTCAACCGGATGCGGATGATGGTGTCATCTATCCAGCCTGTGTTGTGACCAGATCCATGGGTAAGCAGGGTGAAGTAAATCCTGTGACTTCCAAGGTGTATGTTTTCAAGGCCAGGACCCCTTCAGACAGGGAGGTGGAGGTGGACCTTGAGGATACATTCTTAGCTCATGCGGATGTCGAGAGTGCGGCTGGTGCCAAAGCCCTAATTTATTCTGAGCCAGAGGATGGTCTGGAAGAGGTGGCCCAGGTACCAGTTCCTTGCCGCTCGCTCCAGCTGTTGAGTCCCAGACCGTGAGTGAGTTGCAGAGTACTGATCCCAGTCTTGCTGAATGTTATACAGAGGCAGCTGAAACTATTGATACTTTGGATGAGAGCACAGGTTGCTACTTCACAGTCCAAGGTTCGACCGACCATTTAAAATTCATGTTGACGCGTCTGACTCGGGTGCTGGTGCAGTGTTGTTGCAAACTGGGGATGATCAAGTGGAACACCCAGTATATTATTACTCTGTGAAATTTGACAAGGCGCAATGCAATTATTCAGTGGTAGAAAAAGAGGCGTTGGCGCTAGTGTTAACATGAAAAAAGTTTGAAGTTTACCTCACAGGTAATATAGTGGAAGTGTACACGGACCATAACCCACTAGTCTTCATGAATCAAATGAAGGGGAAGAATAAATGCATCCTCAGGTAGGCATTGTACCTACAGGACTTCAATCTTTCCATTATCCACCTACCGGGCCGGCTCAACGTGATAGCCGACGCTCTGTCCCGGTTGCCTGAGTAACATTCATCTGGGCCACAGGAAGCCATTTACCAACTATCATGCTTTAGTTATATATATATATATATATATATATATATATATATATATATATATATATATATATATATATATATATATATATATATATATATATGTGTATATATATATGTATATATATATATATATATATATATATATATATATATATATATATATATATATATATATATATATATATTTTGTAGGTTCTCCTGTGACATTAAATATTCCGTGTCCAATTTATTTACTTCCCTGTTTTTTATTTCTTTTTTGTGCATGTATTTTTTCTTTCAGAGAGTTCCTTTGTACTTTTCTTGCAGAGAAATTGTTGTTTTTGATTGATTTTCTTTTATGTCATAGATTTTCCTTTTTTTATTCTCTGTATACTCTTACAAAAAAATATGACTACTATTCTAGTAGTCACATTTTTTTTTCTCTGAAGGGGGGAGGAGTGTTACGACCCTGGGTTCCTCAGTGGAAACCAGAGGTCAAATTGAGCTAAATAAATTACTCTTTTTATTTGGTGCGCTTGTCGAGGTTCATTCCTATCTTCCTTGCCAAACGTAGGACGAATCTTGTTGCTCACAAAGCATTCAGACTCTTGAGCTTGTTGTGGATTAAGTATAACATTGTAGTAATTATTAACTATCCTTAGAACGAGTAAAGTAAACAATATTGTACTTTGGTGAAGATTTTTAATGTTTATAGATGCACGATCAATTAGGCTCTTCCCGGCACCACAACAACTTGGGAGCCCTGGATGGGACGCTGGATGCGGGCTTCTCTGTGCTTGCGCCATAGTGTAAAAAACCTCCTCCCCTTCCTACTACTTTTCCTTATCTTTTTCTGTGCCTAGTTTACTAAGTTAAGTATTGTGTACAGTATTTAACTGTGCCTACTCTGGTATTGTAAGATTGGTGTAGACCTGGGGTAGTATTTGCCAGTGTTTTGGGTACCCCTTAGTGTTGTGTTGTGTTAGGGTACCACGTGGTCTCACTACCCTAAGCTGCCTCAAGCTTCAGGTTCTTCACTAGTAGTACTTTACCCTAGCTTGTTCTCAGTGTAAACCTTGTATCCTGCTTATGTGGACCAAGGCTTTTAACATAAGATAGTGTGGTAAAGTAATTATTGTTATTGGTGTGAATGTATATGGGGGGTTGTTAAGGGGTTAATGAATAAGTAAGTTAGTTTTTAAAGGAGTATCCATTCCTCCTGTGTAGGAGATATATGATCTACCTCTAGGCTGACAATTGCAGTAATAAGCCACTATAAGTTTAAACTTGTATGTTTGTTGGGGGCCGGGCCTTTTAGATCTTCCATACTTGATAACTCTTAATTCTAACTACTGCCCCTACATCCATTTAATACTAGATCCCCCATAGTACAACCCACCATTTATAACAAGTGGTTGGCCTGACCGGGAAGAACTTTATAATTGTAAAAAATTAGATTCTTGAGTGCCAAAACTGAAAAATCTTGTTTTCTGCAGAACGGTTGTGTGTTAGCCTAGGGCCCAGCTCATCTAGTAAAGGATATTTGTGCACTGACAGGACCCCCAGCTGGATCCCTTCACGATAGAGGTTAGTGTGGCCTTGTGTTAGGGGCCATGCAAATTTTTGTTTTTTCCAATTTTTATTTTTTAATTTTTTCCTTTGCTAGGAACTAAATTTATTAATGATGGCATCTAAAATGCAGCAACTGGCAAAGGATCCTTCAGTGGTAGAGATTAAGAAGCTCACCAAAGCAAATTTAGTATTGTTAGGCAAGGAATTTGGTCTCGAGTTAAACGACACTAATAAAAAGTGGACATTGGTGAATGAAATTTTACGGCATTGTATAGACCAAGAACTAGTGCCAAGTGATACAATTTTATGCGAGCCCAGTTCAGGGGAAAGTGGAGCTAGTAGAAATATAGTTAGAATTAACACTAGCCAAGTTAAGACTGGCAGAGCAAGAGACCAGAGTAGCAGAACAAAATGGTGAAGTGGAAGAGCAAAGGCTCAAAAATGAGGCGGCAAGAATAGTACTACCACCTACTGGGGACTCAAACCCCAGGCATTCCGATAAAAAAACATAACTTACCTGAATTTCAGAGTCAGACCCTGAAAGATTTTTCAACCATTTTCAGAGACTTGCCATGTCCATGACTGGCAAAGGGAAGAGGGGGTGAAAATCTTGCAGGGGCGGCTTAGCGGGTAAAGCACAAGATATTTTTATAAACATGCCTGACAACGAGTGTTTTGAATATGATAATCAAATCAAATCAAATGTTTATTTAGGTAAGGTACATACATACATACAAGAGATTTTACAAAGAGTGATGGATTTATAGATAGAGCTAGTACACACAATGCCTAAAGCCACTATTACGCAAAGCGTTGCGGGCATGAAAAACTTAAATAACTAAAGCTTAATACTAATTGAGCATAAAGAATAAAATGAGTTGAGAACAAATAAAAAAAGAGATAAAAAAGGGGGGAACATGGCTGAAAAAGCAGCACAAATACAATTCTGTCGACAAACAGCGCCATTAAAAAAAAAAAAACAGACATTGGTTGATAATAGAAGGGTAAGGTAGGTTACAGGGAATTTATTAGGTATAGCTTCGTTTTTATCTTAAACTGGTTGAGAGAGGTACAGTCTTTAACATGGTTGGGAAGGTCATTCCACATTCTGGGTCCCTTGATTTGTAGAGCATTTCTAGTTTGATTAAGTCATACTCTTGGAATAACAAAACTGTATTTATTTCTGGTGTGGTGCTCATGGGTTCTGTTACAACCTTCTATGAAGCTTTTGAGGTCAGGATTGGCATTACAGTTCAGCGTTTTATATATATATATATATAATACACATGAGAGAATGTGCAGTGACTTAATATCTAACATATTCAGAGATTTGCGTAGGGGTACCGAGTGATGTCTGGGGCCAGAGTTGGATATTGTCCTAATAGCAGCTTTGTGTTGAGTAATTAGAGGACGTAAATGATTTTAGGTAGTAGAACCCCAAGCACAAATACCATAGTTGAGATATGGATAGATGAGGGAGTAATAGAGAGTCACCAGGGCAGGGCGTGGTACATAATATCTGATCTTAGAAAGAATGCCAACAGTTTTTGAAACTTTTTTTTATATATTTAGAATGTGTCCCTGGAAATTCAGCTTGTGGTCAATGAGAATGCCAAGGAATTTGCCATCTAATTTGTTACAAATTTGGGTATTGTTTATTTTGAGATTTATTTGATTAGAGGATTTATTGCCAAACAGAATATAGAAAGTTTTGTCAATGATTAGGGGTGAGTTTGTTGGCAGTTAGCCAAAGATGGACTTTATTTAGCTCAGTATTTACTGTGGCATTTAGGGCAAGGGGGTCAGGACTGGAGTAAATGAAGGTTGTGTCGTCAGCAAATAGAATCGGTTTGAGGTGTTGGGAGGCATTTGGAAGGTCATTAATGTAGATGAGAAAGAGGGGAGGGCCAAGTATGCTGCCCTGAGGAACACCAATGTTGATGGGAAGGGTGGGAGAAATTGAATTATTCACAGAAACATATTGGAGCCTGTCAGTAAGGTAGGATTTGAGGTATTGCAGGGAGTGTCCTCTGACTCCATAATGATGTAATTTAAGAAGAAGGTTTTTGTGGTTGATAGTGTCAAAACTGTCAAAACAAAGCAAGGAGTGTCAGTGGCTTGTGGTCAATGAGAATGCGAAGGAATTTGTCATCTAATTTGTTACAAATTTGGGTATTGTTTATTTTGAGATTTATTTGATTAGAAGATTTATTGCCAAACAGAATATAAGATAAAGTCAGGGAGCGAATTTTAAGGGCATATGAAATTACTCCTGAAGCTCACCGCCAAGCTTATCACAACCTTAGGCCTACTCACAACCAACCGCTCACTGAATTTGCTAATGATCAAATTAGATTGTTTGATAAATGGATTCGCTCGGCTAAAGCCGAAACATACGAGGCACTGAAGAATTTAGCTTTAATGGAACAGTTTATAGATAATATGACAGAGAATGTAGCACATTATATTAGAGGAAGGATAGAGGTAGATTCTAAAATAGGGGACTTGGCCAAGATGGCAGAAAACTACCAGTTGGCGGGCAAAGGCCCAATAAAAATAATTATACCCCACAGAGTAGCAAAACTTATACCCACAGCCAGTCCAGACCAGCTCATTCTAACCCTTTACCTACTGCACCTTCTGTTTCAGACATAACTAACCCTGTTAAATTGTCTAGCCCCACGACACCTAAGAGTGAACTGAAGGGTAATTCTGTTAGTAATGTCTCTTCTCCCCGACGTATCTGTGGTCACTGTAAACGTCCAAACCACGTTATGAGCCGTTGTTGGCAACTGTACCTGGAAAAAAGACCCAATGCTCTAGTTGTGACACAGGGCTTGAGGCCTTCGGAAGGGTTAGGGAGTAAGACCTCCAACCCACAGTGGTTGGACCTGCTTACCCCACTCTTATCGAAAGGGAGACAACTTTTGTCTGAGGGATCTTCCTGGAAGGACGTGGTGATCTTCCTAGACACCGGTGCCATCCAGACTTTAATTTTAGAGAGTGCGTTGCAAGGTGCCAACACTCTCGACACTGGAGAGGTGGTACTGGTCGCGGGTGTCACTAGTGATACTCGAGCAGTACCCCTCCATAAGGTTACCCTGGAATCTGATTTCCACAAGGGTGTTTGTACAGTCAGAGTCACTTCGTACCTACCTTTCCCTAATGTTGATGTAATAGTTGGTAATGATTTAGCAGGGGATAAGGTAGGGGACTCCAGACTGCCTATTATGTTGCCTATCCCTAAGGTTTCCCTGGATCCACCCGCCGCAGAGGATAATGTTGTGTACCCTGCGTGCGCGGTGACCAGGTCTATGTGACTTAAATGTAAGGGCAGCCCTGTGCTTGCCAAGGTGGTAAATCCCAAGGACACGAGGAACTTTCTGAGTGGTGAAAGCCAAGTGGACCTTGCGGACACATTCATGGCCCGACTCGATGACGTGGCCGAGGACATTATGGAGAGCCTGCCACCGCCGCCTACCGAGAGTAGTGAGGAGGTGGAGGAGAACACTGTTGAGCCTCGGCCAATGGCATCTGACTAAGGCCTGGACGCCTCCTTGAGTGAGTTACAGGAAGCTGACCCCAGTCTTGCAGAGTGCCATGAGTTAGCCATCTCTAGGGAGGAAATTGTAGATGCAGCAACTGGGTACTACTACAATGATCAGATTTTGATGAGAAAATGGAGACCACAGAGTGCTCCCTTGTCAAATGAGTGTGAGGTAGTCCACCAGTTTATGTTGCCGACCTGCTATAGAGAAAGAGTTTTGGCAGCTGCTCATGATGATCCTATGGGGGGACATCAAGGTAATAATCTTACGTATCACAAAATCTTAAATTATTTTTTCTGGCCCAAGCTGAAAAGCGGTGTGGCAAAATTTTGTAATGCATGTATTGTTTGTCCACTTGTTGGGAAACCAAACCAGGCTCCACCTAAAGCTCCTCTAAGGCCTATTGTTGTGCCAGAGGAACCATTTTCTCATGTGGTAATGGACTGTGTTGGACCATTACCTAGAACTAAGTCTAGTAATTTTTACCTAATCACGATGATGTGTATCACGACCCGTTACCCAGAGGCTTTTGCTGTAAGGAACATCCGAGCAAATACTGTTGCTCGTATGTTGCAATTTTTTTCCACTTTTGGACTGCCTCGGGTCGTGCAAACTGACAATGGTACTAACTTTAAATCTGATATTTTTGAACAATTTTGTAAGGACCATGGAATAACTCATAAGGTTTCCAGCCCATACCATCCACAGAGTCAGGGGGTAATTGAACGATTCCATCTAATTCTGAAGCAGAGGTTGAAGACATCGTGCGAGAGTTCCCACACCTTCTGGAATGAGAACTTGCCGTATGTTTTGTTTGCGGCTAGAGAGGGGTTACAAAGTTCACTGGGTTGTTCTCCTTTTGAGTTAGTATTTGGCCATAAAGTTCGTGGACCCTTGCAAATGTTACAGGAGAATCTGCTAGGGAACGTAACATTAACCGAAGGTTCGGCTTTCTTTGCGCAACACCACCAGAGACTCAAGGACTGCAAGGCGGCGGCACTAAAGTATCTTGGGAAGGCCCAAGAAAAGATGAAAGAACAAAACGATGCTAAGGCTAAGTTGCGGGTATTTCAGCCTGGGGACCCTGTCCTGGTATTAAAGCCTCGACTAGGGAACACTATGTCCCACAAGTACGAAGGCCCCTATATTGTGACAGAAAAGGCTGGGGACCTCACGTACAAAGTGAGGCACTCTGACAAGCATAACCAGGTAATGCTCGTACACTTGAATCGGCTGAAGAAGTTCCAGGGCCCCAGGCCCATTGCACTAACCAATGTTTCCATTTCCAGTGAGGGAGGGGATGATTGTTCTGGGGAACCAACTAATCTCATTCTCAATAATTCTAGTTCTGTGAATGCTGTGGAGGAGGGACTGTCCCATTTGCAGATGTCCCAACGTGAAGAGGTGCAGTCGTTGCTTGACGAATTCTCCAGTCTGTTCGGGGAGGTTCCGACCCAGACTGATGCCATTTACCATGATGTCAAGTTGACGGACTACACCCCCATTCGCCTTCAAACCTACCGGATGAGTCTGGAAAAGAAGGCCATCGTACGGAAAGAGGTCGAATTCCTGCTCCAGCAAAGCCTCATCCGGCTGAGCCAGGGCTCTTGGTGCTCGCCCTGCCTTTTGGTCCCCAAAACAGACGACTCCTGGCGATTGCGCACTGACTATCGGCAGCTCAACAAGGTGACCATTGTGGATGCCAACCCGCTGCCCCTCCTCGAGGACTGCATCGACAAGTTGGGGAACGCCAAGTACGTCTCGAAATTTGACCTCTCGAGGGGGTATTATCAAATCCTGCTCACTAAACGTAGTAAACAACTAACTGCGTTTGTGACACCCGAGGGTGTTTTTGAGTGTCAAGTGTTACCGATCGACTTGCGTAATGCCCCTGCCACATTCCAGAGGCTAATGAACTCTTTGCTCGCTAATGTGCCAAATTGTCGGGCGTAATTAGATGATATTGTGCTCTTTGATAGTAATTGGGCTGACCACATAGCTAGGTTACGCCAGTTGTTCACAGCTTTGAAAAATGCAAACCTGACCTTAAATGCAAAAAAGTGTCATTTTGGCCAAGGCACAGTGACGTACCTTGGTTATGAAGTGGGCCAAGGAAAAGTGTTACCTTGGCAAGATAAAATCAGTGCCATTCTGGAGTATCCCGTGCTTCAGTCTAAAAAGGACATTCAATGTTTTATCGGTATGTGTGCGTACTATCGACGCTTTTGTCAGAACTTTTCCAGTGTTGCGACTCCTCTCATAGACTTGTTGCAGAAGGCCGTTAAATTTAAGTGGTCATCAGACTGTGCAGAGGCATTTAAAAATTTGAAATTGATCTTAGCTTCCGCCCCAGTGCTCGCTAGTCCAAGGTTCGACCGTCCATTTAAAATTCATGTTGACACATCTGACTCGGGTGCTGGTGCAGTGTTGTTGCAAACTGGGGATGATCAGGTGGAACACCCAGTATATTATTACTCTGTGAAATTTGACAAAGTGCAACGCAATTATTCAGTGGTAGAAAAAGAGGCATTGGTGCTAGTGTTAACATGTAAAAAGTTTGAAGTCTACCTCACAGGTAATATAGTGGAAGTGTACACGGACCATAACCCACTAGTCTTCATGAATCAAATGAAGGGGAAGAATAAATGCATCCTCAGGTAGGCATTGTACCTACAGGACTTCAATCTTTCCATTATCCACCTACCGGGCCGGCTCAACGTGATAGCCGACGCTCTGTCCCGGTTGCCTGAGTAACATTCATCTGGACCACAGGAAGCCATTTACCAACTATCATGCTTTAGTTATACATATATTTATTTTTTGTAGGTTCTCCTGTGACATTAAATATTCCGTGTCCAATTTATTTACTTCCTTGTTTTTTTTTTCTTTTTTTGTGCATGTATTTTTTCTTTCAGAGAGTTCCTTTGTACTTTTCTTGCAGAGAAATTGTTGTTTTTGATTGATTTTCTTTTATGTCATAGATTTTCCTTTTTTTATTCTCTGTATACTCTTACAAAAAAATATGACTACTATTCTAGTAGTCACATTTTTTTTTCTCTGAAGGGGGGAGGAGTGTTACGACCCTGGGTTCCTCAGTGGAAACCAGAGGTCAAATTGAGCTAAATAAATTACTCTTTTTATTTGGTGCGCTTGTCGAGGTTCATTCCTATCTTCCTTGCCAAACGTAGGACGAATCTTGTTGCTCACAAAGCATTCAGACTCTTGAGCTTGTTGTGGATTAAGTATAACATTGTAGTAATTATTAACTATCCTTAGAACAGTAAAGTAAACAATATTGTACTTTGGTGAAGATTTTTAATGTTTATAGATGCACGATCAATTAGGCTCTTCCCGGCACCACAACAACTTGGGAGCCCTGTATGGGACGCTGGATGCGGGCTTCTCTGTGCTTGCGCCATAGTGTAAAAAACCTCCTCCCCTTCCTACTACTTTTCCTTATCTTTTTCTGTGCCTAGTTTACTAAGTTAAGTATTGTGTACAGTATTTAACTGTGCCTACTCTGGTATTGTAAGATTGGTGTAGACCTGGGGTAGTATTTGCCAGTGTTTTGGGTACCCCTTAGTGTTGTGTTGTGTTAGGGTACCACGTGGTCTCACTACCCTAAGCTGCCTCAAGCTTCAGGTTCTTCACTAGTAGTACTTTACCCTAGCTTGTTCTCAGTGTAAACCTTGTATCCTGCTTATGTGGACCAAGGCTTTTAACGCAAGATAGTGTAGTAAAGTAATTATTGTTATTGGTGTGAATGTATATGGGGGATTGTTAAGGGGTTAATAAATAAGTAAGTTAGTTTTTAAAGGATTGATTTGATTGTTGCCGCCGAAGGCGGCTAGTTTATTGTGCACCCCATACTCATCCTGTGAGCGGTAGCACAAAAGCATTACAGAGGGCACAAAAGGTCTTTATCAGACCTCATCTTAGATTATTACATAAACAATTTCTTCAATCCTTCACACCTTATAGATACAATGTCAGCTAGTTACAGAGAAAGTGCTATTACAAGAGCTACATATTTACAGTAAGTCATCATACATTAATGGTAGGTCTTATCGTTAATACATAATAGTTTGGTCAATGGGGATATTACAGAGTCATAGGGGAGCTTCTGTTTATTATTAGTCCTCACAATACACTACTTGTTTCTGAATCTCATATGTCGTTCATCTACTGGAAGCGAAATGTGGATACAGTGCAAGGATTTCAGGTAATTTATCCATGGTAATAAGATAGGTTGCCATATCATACAGAGTGAGCTTAGACTTATCTCTAAAAGGCTCAATTTTACAACAATCCAAGATATAGTGTTCGAGTGTGTGTCCCTGCCTATGTCCACACACTTTACACTTTACTTCATCTAGATCCTTATACAAGCCGAACTGCCAGAGATACTTGTAGCCAAGTCTTATACGAGCTGTGACAACATCTGTTAGTCTACTGACTTTGTTACTTGCCCCATACACATGTTTTACTTCACACATTTCATTGTGATGAACAGTGGACCTACTAGTTCCAGTTTGCACTGTTCTACTTTCTTCAAATCCATCTAGGAGTTCTCGTCTAATGACACTTTTAGGGGACCTATTTGATAACTCAAGATTCCATTCAATACTGTCTTTATTTACTGCAGCCTTAGCAAGGGCGTCAACTTTGTCATGTTCCTGCATGCCGCTGTGAGAAGGAATCCACAACATTTTCATATTTACCCTCTTGCTAAGTATTCTTACATATCTACGTTTAGCTTCCAAGACAAGCACGTTATTACTTGATTGCAAACTGTTTATTGGTCGTAGTGAGGAAAGGGAGTCAGAAATAATTAAGCTGTCTACTTCAGTGTTGTCAATAATTTCGAGTGCTACCAGTATCGCTACCAACTCGGCCTGCATTGTGGACGCCCAGTTACTAATTCGGATATTTCTTTGAATTGTGCTGCCATCGGGCTGATGAGCAATAACAGCACTTCCTGCCCTCCCTGTAGCTGTATTGAGTGATCCGTCAGTGTATATGGTCTGTGCAATGTTGTTTTCAGCTTGTATATTGTGAATGTGCTCTATGGTGCTTAATTTAGCAGCAAGCTGAGCATGAGGGTTGCTTGTGATTAGTTTCTTGGTGGGGTATGCAGGGGTCAGGATGTCAAAAGGTACTATCTGCCAGGGTGGAAGGAAGTGCGGTACTCTTTCATCTGTATATACATCGTGCAGTCCCATCATTTTAATATGAGTGGCAGTTCTTTGAATCCATTTAGACTCGCTAGTTCCATTTCGTATGTGTTCTAACAGTGCAACTGACACAATGTTGTTTTTGTTATCACGCAGCAGCTTTAGTCCCATCACCCCCTCCCCGCTCAGCTCGTTGTCGCCGTGTGGGGGCTTAGTGGGCGGCTGCCGGAGTGTGATGCTCCTTGGGACAGTCCTCTGTCCTTTTCTAGCCTTGTGCTCCTGCTGCCGTCCTCTCCAATTCTGCTGGGCATCTTTTCCTTTTCCTTCTGTTTCGTTTTTCTCCCCCCTCTTCTCCTATCTGCTTGCCGTTTCCTGCCGACCTTTTGCTCGTTCTGGTTCTTCCCTTGGACTTCTTCTATTTTGACGCCCGGGTGCTTGAGGAGGCATACTCTTGCACCCGTAGAACTGCAGTACCCGACGTCGAGAGCGAGGGGAACCTTTTATTGTCAATCCCCACTTCGTCACTGAACCCGATCTCGACGGACTGTCGGTTTCTTAAGGTGGCGTTTGTGGGGCGTATACTCACGACGCACCCCTAGGAGGCCCCGACAAGATCGGCGATAGCTTCTTGTTGGGTGTCCTGCCTCTAATTGTGGTTCCATGGTGGGTGTGGGGGCACATTCGTGAATGAATTCTTCTTTTCGTCAAGATGATAACCCCTGTTTCGGCTTCTTCTGGTTTACCTTCTCAGGCTCGTGGGGTGGGCGACCAAGCCCCCGAGTCGGTCCGTATTGGAAGACCGGGCTCTGTAGCCTCCGCTTCATTGGGCCCCGACCTTGCTCCTCCTTTGGCCTCTCTGACTCCTTCCCCTGGCTCCCCTCCCTCCTCTGTGGTTGGGTCGAGCCCCAAGCTCCCAGTGGTGACTACCTCGTCCCCTGGCGCGGCTCCTTCTCTAGTTGTAACTACTGCGCCTTTTAACCCCTCTCTCTCTGGGGGTTCTCACCGCCGTCCTCGTCACGGCCGCCCTCGCTCGATTCCTTCCAGTTCTGCTACCTATCAAGCCTTGTTTGGTCCCGCTTCGTGGGCCAAATATTTTGATCTCCTCCCTCTTGATTCTGCGCCTCCTGACGATTTCTCCCTCCATCGACATCTCATTGATTCCGTGGATGCCTCCATTACTTTCAACCCCACTCGTCTCGGTACACGTGTCGTTGCTGCTCCTTCTCAGGATGCTGCTTCCCGCTTGGCTGCCTTATCCTGCCTTGGCGAGACCCCCGTTCGGGTCTCGAAGAACGCTCAGTTGAATGCCAGTGTTGGCACTATTTTGCTCCCGCCCCATGTTGCGACCGGTGTTCGGGACCTGCGCGACTGCCACGACGATATTCGACATATCCTCGCTGCCCAGGGCCACTCTATTCTCCAGGTGGACACGTTTACTCGTCCCCCTCGTGGTAGTCGCCGTCAACCCCTCCGGGTTGTGAAGATTACCTTTGATGGTAGGACCCTTCCACCCTCTGTCATTCTTGCTGGTGCCAGGTGCTCTGTCCAGGAGTACATTCCTTCTCCTCGGCTCTGCAACAAGTGCTGGAGGTTTGGGCATGGTGCCCTCCGCTGCTCTGGGACTGTCTCTCTCTGTCCTTTGTGTGGTGGCGAAGGTCACTCTAAGTCGGAGTGCGCTTCTCCCCAGGCTCGTTGCCTCAACTGCGGTGAGGCCCATCCTACCTTCTCCCGTGCGTGTGTCCATTACAAGCTTGAGGCAGCCGTCCTCAACTTGAAGCACCGGGAGCGTTTATCTTTTCCTGAGGCGAGGCGCCTGGTTCGCCGGCTCCCGCCTTATGCTAATATCTCTTATGCTCGCGTGTTGTGCTCTTCCTCTCCTCGTCCTTCCCGCCTTCCTCAGACTCACAACCGTTTCCGGGCCTTGGACCCTGATGCGCCCACTGCCCCCTCCTCTGTCCCTTTGGGTTCTCTCCCGAAGGATCCTCCTCCTGGTCCTCTGTCTGGGGTTCCCCTTCCTTCTACCCGGTCTGTCGTGTCTTCTGTGTCTTCTTCCTCGTCCCCCTCCGATCCTCCTTCCCATCCTCTTCCTCCATCTATCGGCTCTCCCCACCGCCTGTCGGTGCGGGCGGATGTCCATCGCTCTCCTAACGGCCGTCGTGTGTGCTCTCGTTCGGCTTCTCCTGTTGAGACACTGGAATCCGTTGCCCGGTACATAGTTGCTGGGACACCGGTCTCTTTAAGTCAGAAGCGTAAGCCTGGCTCCTCTCCTTCCTCTTCCCCGGCGGGTAAGAAGGCTTCGCTTTCTTCCTCAGCTCCTCCTTCTGGCTCTGTTGCTCCTTCCCCTCCCGTTTCAGTGCTTGCGCCCCCTGTTCCTGCTATGGAGGTTTCTTTGGCCCCTGCTTCCCTTTCGGTTGCTGCTCTTGCTGGGGTGCGCTCCCCTCTTTCTACTCCCCCTCTTCCTGCTGCTGTCCTTGACTGCTCCTCTCCGTTGTCTCCTCCTCTTCCTCCTCCTCCTCCTCCTCCGGACCCTGCCCGCCCACCTCTGATCTGTTCTCCCGTTTCCTTCCCTCCGTCTTTGCTCAGTTTACCCATGCCCCCTAACCCTGACTTTGCTGACCCTGATCCCGACCCTGATATTCTTTAACGTGCTCTGTTGCTCTTTCGCCTTTGTTTCTTCCTTGTTCTCTGTTTTTGTCTTTTCTCTTCTCGTCGTTGTCCATTCTTCAATGGAACGTTCGAGGTTATTACGCCAATTTCCTCGAACTCCAACTTCTGATTTCGCGGTTTTCGCCCCTTTGTGTCTGTCTCCAGGAGCCAATGCTTGGTGCTCGTCCTGGTCGTTTTCGTGGCTATTCCTTTCTCTCCCCCCCCCCCAGCCATTGCTGGGGCTTCTAATTCTTCTGCTCTCTTGATTCGGGCTGATGTTCCCTTTGTTCCTTTACTTTTTCCTTCGCCTCTCCATTGTTCTGCTGCTCGTATCTTTGTGGGGAAATGGTACACAGTTTGTTCCATTTATCTCCCCCCGAGTGTCCCGCTCTCTCTTCCTGATTTGAAACACCTCCTAGACTCCTTGCCGGAGCCTGTGCTCCTGCTGGGTGACTTCAATTGTCGTCATTCTCTTTGGGGTGACGTTCTGACGAATACCCGGGGTCGCCTCCTTGAGCCGTTTCTCCTCTCTTCTTCCCTGTCTCTTCTGAATTCTGGTGAGCCCACTCATTTGGACTCTCGGACTCGCACCCTTTCTTGTCTTGATCTTTCTCTCTGCTCTTCTTCTCTTTACTTAGATTTCACGTGGCAGGTTCTTGATGACCTCCATGGAAGTGATCATTTCCCCATCCTTGTTTCCTTTTTCTCTTTTCGCCCTTCCCTCTCTTTCCCTAGGTGGCAGTTTGCTAAGGCGGATTGGACCCTATTTTCCCTCAGTGCTACTCTCTCTGACCTCTCCCTTCTGCCCCTCTCTCGCGCTCTCCTCCTTTTTCATGACACTGTCTTCAACGCTGCCCTCCGCTCTATTCCTCGCTCTTCCTCTCGGGGTCCACGGAAGTGCGTTCCCTGGTGAAATGCGGACTGTGCTCGGGCTGTCCGCTGTAAGCGTGCAGCCTGGAAGAGGCACCGCCGTAGGCAGACGACCGATTCTTTTCTTTTCTTTCGGAAAGCGAGTGCGGTGGCCCGTAGGGCCATCCGTACGGCTAAACGTGAATGTTGGGCATCTTATGTCTCAACAATTACGTCCGAAACCCTTCTGGCCCAGATCTGGAAGCGTATCCGCAAGATAGCGGGTAAGTTCGTTCCCGATGTTTCCCCGGTCCTTCACCTCCATGATACTCTTGTGGCGGACCCGTTGCAGGTCGCTTCCGAACTGGGTTCCCACTTTTCTTCTGTTAGCTCTGGTCTTCATCTTCCCCAATCTTTCCTTCTTCGTAAACCTGTCCTTGAGTCTCGTCCTTTAGATTTCTGCACTCATCTTCAGCTTCCCTATAATGATCCCTTCTCTCTCTCTGAACTTCGTTCTGCCCTGGCCCTCTGCGGTTCTACGGCGGCGGGCTCCGATGGTATTCATTATGAGATGCTTCGCCATCTCCCTCCGAGCACGTCTCAGTATTTACTGAGTCTGTATAATCGGATCTGGGAGTCGTCGTCAGTCCCTGAGGACTGGCTCGATGCCGTTGTCCTCCCTGTTCGCAAACCGGGGTCTCTGGGTACTTCCCCTAAGGACTTTCGCCCTATTGCTCTCACAAGTTGTGTCTGCAAACTCTTTGAACGTATGGTTAACGTTCGTCTGATGTGGTTCCTGGAACACCATCACCTCCTCTCCCCTTCTCAATTTGGTTTCCGCAAGTGCCGCAGCACGACAGATGTCCTGGTGAACTTGGAGGTCTATATTCGTACTGCTTTTGCTGCGAAGACCTCCGTTGTTGCCGTCCTTTTTGACCTAGAAAAGGCTTACGACACCACTTGGCGTTATTATATCCTATCTCAACTTCATTCTTTTGGCCTTCGTGGTCATCTCCCTCTCTTTCTCCGCAGCTTCCTCTCTCGTCGTTCCTTTCGGGTGCGCCTTGGTACCGCTCTCTCTCCCTCTTTTCAGCAATACGAAGGTGTGCCCCAGGGTAGTGTTCTGAGCACTACTCTTTTTCTGGTTGCCCTCAATGGTCTTCTTTCCTCTCTTCCTTCTGGTGTCTTCTCCGCTCTCTATGTCGATGATCTTACCCTTTGTTGTCAGGGTGATGATTCGCCTCTCCTTCAACGCCGGCTTCAACTTGCAATTGATGCCGTGTCGTCTTGGGCCACAGGTCATGGCTTCAAGTTCTCTACTTCTAAGACTTGTGCCATGACTTTCACGCGGAAACGAGTTGTTCTTCGTCCCTCTTTGTCACTTTATGGTCATCCCCTTGAATACAAAGATTCCGCGAAGCTTTTGGGGTTATTCCTTGACACTCGTTTGTCTTGGTCTCCCCATATCTCTTACCTCCGTGTTGAGTGCTCTAAGGCCCTTACCCTCCTTCGGGTCTTGTCCCATACTTCTTGGGGGGCAGATAGGTGCACTCTCCTTGCTTTACATTCCTCTCTCGTCCTGTCTAAGCTCGATTATGGTTGCCCTGCTTACTCGTCTGCTTCTCCTTCTACTCTTCGCCGTCTTGATGCTTTGCACCATACTGGGTTGCGCCTCAGTTCTGGTGCCTTTCGTTCGACTCCCATCCTTAGCTTGTATGTTGACACTGGCTTCCTGTCTCTCCAGGACCGCCGTGATCGCTACTGTCTTCGCTATCTTGCGCGGTCCTTGCAACATCCTTCCTCTCGCCTCTGTCGTGCTTTAACTTTTACCCCTCCTGCGGTTCCTGTTCCTCTTCACCACCTCCCTCTTTCTGTCCGGTTATCTCGCCTACAGGATTCTCTTTCCGTTCGTATTTCTGATGTTTCTCCTCGTGTTGTTCCTTCTTTGCCCCCGTGGAGGGTCCCTCTTCCGCGGTTTTGTACATCCTTGACCCGTATCACTAAAGCTTTTACCCCTCCTACGGTTCTAAAACGCCTTTTCCTCGAGCACTTTTCTTCTCACTCCCGCTCCGTTTCTGTCTTCACCGATGGGTCTAAGTCAGCGGACGGTGTTGGCTACTCTGTTGTTTTTCCTGATCGCACTTATATGTGTCGCTTGCCTCCGGAGACTAGCATCTTTACAGCGGAACTTTATGCTATTCTCTATGCTCTTCGTCTCCTGCTTTCTCGTTGTCAGTCTTCCTTTGTGGTTGTTGTTGACTCTCGTAGTGCCCTCATGGCTCTCGGGTCCTTTAATCCGGTTCATCCAGTAGTTGTCGAGATCCAGCATTGGCTGTTTCTCGTTCACAGTAAATTTAAGTCGGTTGAGTTTTGTTGGGTTCCCAGCCATATTGGTGTGTCTTTAAATGAGCGTGCGGATGCTGCTGCCAAGGAAGCTGTCCGCTCTTGTCCCATCTCTCGCAAAGGCATTCCGTATTCCGACTTTTACCCGGTTATCCATTCCTCAGTCCTTACCCGTTGGCAGGCTTCTTGGTTGTCTGTTACTGGTAACAAGCTACGTACTCTTAAATGTTGTGTTTCCTCGTGGCCGTCCTCCTTCCACCGTAACCGGCGGTGGGAAACAGCTCTGGCGAGGTTGCATATTGGCCATACTCGCTTAACCCATGGTCACTTGATGGAGCGCCGCCCTGCTCCTTATTGTCCTAGTTGCATTGTCCCTCTTACGGTCGTGCATGTCCTTCTTGAATGTCCTGACTTCCAGGACGAGCGTGTGTCTTGCTTTCCGACCGCCCCTCGCGGTCACCTGTCCCTCGATAGAATTCTTGGTGACTCGGATACTTTTGATATCGTTCGCCTTATGCGTTTTTGTTCTCGTATTGGCATCCTTGGTGATATTTAGCGCCCTCTGATTATTTTGTGTATTTGATGGTGCTACATAGCCTTCCCGGTTTGGTGCCTTCTTTTGATAATTACTTACTTACTTTAGTCCCATCATAAGATTAATTTCAAATATTCTATCTCGAATGCTAAGTATATTTAATTCTTTCCGCATGTTGAGAACTTTGGTAGTTATAGGACAGCCAAGTATAATTCTGAGTGCTTCATTTTGCATTTTTTCCAGTCTATCAATACTTTTGCCATTCTGCAGGACCAAAGCTGGTGCATGATAGTCTATCAGAGACCTTATATACGCTAAATACATCATTCTTGCTATTCTAATATTAACACCATATTTCGGGCTGTACCCCACTACAGTTCTGAGAGCCTTGAGTCTGTCTCTACATTGTTGATGTAACTTATTGACTGCAGTTGAGGTACAAGGGACAGAGACTCCAAGGTATTTGAAAGAAGAGACATAGTCTATTGGTATGTTGTCTATCTTAAGTTTTCGTGGTCCACTTTTGCGGTTGCCAATTTGTCTGTTAAACACCTTAGTTTTAGCAGCGTTGATTACAAGACCAAGGCTCTCACAAGCTGTATGTATACAATTTAAGACTGTTTGCATTTCGCGGTGGGTTTTAGTATGCACAAGGATGTCATCTGCATAGCTGATAGTGATGTTTGCCGGACTAGTTGGGATTGATTTTAGTAAAGCATTAATTAGAACATTAAACAAGGTAGGACTAAGTACTCCTCCTTGTGGGGTGCCTAGTTGCATTACTTTAGTTTCACTCTTGTAGCCTTGGAACAGTGCAGAGGACTTCCGGTTGGTAAGATAGCCTCGTATCCATTGTAATAAATGTCCCCCTATATCCATTCTCGCTAATTCATACATAATCACTTCCCTATTAGCAATATCAAAGGCATTTTTTAAATCAAGAAATGTTGTGTACTTGTGCCTTTTATCTCCATGAACAGTAAGAAAGGTTGTGATACAGTTGTGTACACTTTTACCATGTGTGAAATCATTGATATCAGGTGACATGTGCTCTTTAACTCTATACAATAACCTATTAAGCACCATTCTCTCAAAGGTTTTGCACATGCAACTGGTCAGTGAGATGGGACGGAAAGCATCAGGTTGTCCAGGCTTTGGTACAGGTACCGTAAGACTGGTGGTCCATGATACAGGCAACTGCCCAGCGACATAGCTGGCATTAAACAATTCTAATAATGGGTTACCGGTTACACGATGTAGGATTCTTAGAATATCATAGGTGATACCGTCCTCACCAGGAGCAGTGCTCCTGCCCCTGGAGAGGGCTGCATCCAATTCATAATCTGTATATGGAACATCACATTCATCATGTTGCTTGCTCAACATGAAATTTATGAGAGCATTTCTGTCTGTGGACCTCTCCCGCAATTTCTCCCTAGTGCTAGCTGGTAACATTCCAAGGCTGGAAACCTGAGCCCATTTTGCAATTAACTGATTGGCTTTCTGTAGCGGGTTTGGGTGTGAAACTTGTCTACTATTTTTACCAATAATTTTGTTTATGCCTTTCCAGGCTTTGCCCAGGGGAGTATGCAGGTTAAGTCCACTAACAAAACCCTCCCATTTATTTTGTCTCAGTTCAGTCATTCTCTCCCTTGCCGCTGCAAGCGCGGCCTGAAACAGTTTTAACATTTGAGGAGTTCTAAGGTTCTTATATGCTTTACCTGTCTGTCTAGCAATTGATTTAAGCTCTTTCAGTTTAGCATCATCATAGTACTGGTTGTGTCTGACCTGTTTACCAGTACTTCATATGATGATGTTCAAATTATCAGTAAGAATCAACCAACGCAAATATATGGAGGAGTCCTAGATAGGTGCATTGGCTTTAACCTGTCATACACAACTCATGAGACTGATATTATGGATGACTTAATGTCTGACCATTTAGCCATAACAGCTAACATACACGTGGCTAATGTTGACCTACCTGGCACTAAGCTGAGTAGACGCAGGTTAACAGTAAGGAAAGAACAAGAAAAATTCTTTATAGACAGCATAGAACATTGGTATAACAATTATGAGCCTGAGAATGTACAACAGTTTTATGATGACCTCATAAATAATACCTATGAGGCCATCAACAATAGTGAGTCACGCCAAACAAAAAGAAGTTTTAAAAGGAGTATCCATTCTTCCTGTGTAGGAGATCTATGATCTACCTCTAGGCTGACAATTGCAGTAATAACCCACAATAAGTTTACCCTTGTATGTTTGTTGGGAGCCGGGCCTTTTAGATCTCCCATACTTGATAACTCTTAATTCTAACTACTGCCCCTACATCCATTTAATACTAGATCCCTCATAGTACAACCCACCATTTATAACACGGTTCAAGGCCAAACTCGGACTTTTTGAATCAGATTTAGTAATGGTCTTGAAGCCTCGTATGGGAACTTCTATGTCACACAAATTTGGAGGACCTTATCGAGTGGTAAAACGTCTCGGTGAACTTAACCATAAAGTCTGTAACCCCAAACATACCCGTTAGTCAATGGTTGTGCATGTGAATCCTTTGAAGGCTTAATGTGGGCCCAATATTGTGGCTTGTTATGTAACTGAGGAGGTAAACCCTGAGGAGACAATTGTTGTAGGGGAAGATGGTAATCCTCTTTTATCTAATTCCAGTTCCGGGGAAGAATTGTTGTGTCATTTGCAGGATGAGCAGAGAGCAGAGTTCCAGGACCTTTTGAAGACGTTCTCCAACTTGTTTGGGGAGGTCCCCACTCAGACACCTCTCATTACTCATGATGTTCAGCTGACAGAGGTAACTCCAATTCGGCTACACCCTTATCGTGTGACCCCGAGAAACGACGTGTCATCCAGGAGGAAGTTGATTATCTTCTTCACCATGGGTTCATTCGACCCAGCCAGAGCTCTTGGAGTTCACCGTGTTTAGTGGTACCAAAACCCAGATGGAAAATGGCGGTTAGTAGTAGACTATAGGAAGTTAAACAAGGTAACTGTAGTTGATGTAGACCCACTACCTTTGCTAGAAATGTGCATTGATCAGATTGGTCATGCTAAATATGTATCAAAACTAGACTTATCTAAGGGGTATCACCAGATACCACTTACTAACTTTGCTAAGGAAGTGACAACTTTTATCACCCCTGATGGAGTGTTTGAATTTAATGTGATGCCATTTGGACTGAGAAATGCCCCAGCAATTTTTCAAAAGTTGATGAATTCTTTGTTAAAAGATGTGCCAGATTGTAGAGCATACTTAGATGATATTGTGATTTTTAGTAAGTGTTGGGATGACCATATTTCTAGTTTGAAACAGTTGTTTGCAGTTTTACGACATGCACAATGTAAATGTAAATAAATGTAACTGGGCTAAGGGAATAATAATTTACTTGGGACATGAAGTCGGACAAAGTAAGACAAGACAAGATCCAGACAATCGTGGATTACCCCGTACTAAGGAGCAAGAAATCCGTGCAGAGGTTTATTGGGATGTGTGCATATTATAGAAGATATTGTAAGAATTTTTCCATTGTGGCTGCATCCATAACTAATCTTCTTAGAAAGCAAGTAAAGTTCAAGTGAACACAGGAGTTTTAGAACTCTTTTCAGAAATTGAAAGGACTTCTCTCAACGTCTCCTGTATTAGCCAGTCCATAATTTGATAAGCCACTTATAATGCACCTAGACGCTTCGGATCTAGGAGCAGGTGCGGTTCTTTTCCAGGGAGGACCAGATGATTTAGAACCCCCTGTATACTACTTTTCTCGTAAATTTGATAATGCACAAACTAATTATTCTGTGGTAAAGAAGGAAATTCTTTGTTTGATTTTGGCGGTTAAGAAGTTTGAAACATACTTGTCAGGTAATCAAATTGTCAGTTCAATTATTACCAGGCACAGATCATAATCCTCTGACATTCATTAACTCCAAGAAATATAAGAACCAAAGAATTCTTAGGTGGACTTTGATTTTACAAGAGTTCAACATAGTAATTAGACATATCCCTGGAAGGCAACATGTAATTCTGATGCCTTTTCCAGGGGATTCCCCATTGCAGTGTCCTAATGTGAATTGTTCCATACATGAGGATGTCTTTACCTTTTGGTTATTTCATATGTTTAATTTAATTGATTGTTTTATACATTCATTTTGTGTTGTTGGAGTACACAATGCTTAACTCTCATGTAGTCAAAAAATGAAATTAACCTTCAGTTAATTTCATTTTTCTTTAAGGACAGGGAGGGATGTTACGAATCCATATATTTGATTCTAACGATTATCATGATAAATATGTTTGTCCATTATTTCTTTCCTCAGTTATTTAAATAAAAAATTGTATCCAGTTGTGTTCCAGTATATATATGTTTGATTTAAATGCAGCATGCTGTACTGTGCCTGTGTTAAATATTTTGTTAATGCTTGTTACGACCCTGGGTTCTTTAGTGGAAACCAGAGGTCAAAATTAAGTTATTAAACTTAACTATAGTATAGCTGAATGCAACCCTATGCGTCATTGTCTGTATCTTCCCTGCCAGACGTAAGACTATTATTGTTTCTCAAAGAGCATTTAAAGACTGAGCTGGGGTTGATTATTAAATAATAACATAGGCACCAACTTTGCTTACTAATACTTTCTAATCATTTGTAAAGTAACAATACGTTGCATAGGGGAAGATCTTTAATGTGCTTAGCTGCACAATCAATTAGGCTCCTTCCGCACCACGACATGCGGGAGGCCTAGCTGGTCGCTAGGAGCGTTCTTCTCTGGCTGGCGTTCGTGGGGACGAGACCTACTCTGTGGCTGCACCCCTACTCTCCTCCCTTCTCCTCTTACTTATTTCCCTTACCTGATGTTCCTGTACCATTAAGTTAAGTACGGGGCGTTTTAAGTGTACCTACTCTGGTAGCAAATATTGGTGAGACCTGGGGGTAGTATTTGCCAGTGTTTTGGGTACCCCTAAGTGTTGTGTTTTGTATTTGGGTACCACGTGGTGTCTCTACCCTAAGCTGCATCCAGCTTCAGTGCTTATCCAGTAGTACTTTACCCTAGCTTGTTCTCAGTGTAAACCTTGTATCCTGTCTATGTGGACCAAGGCTTTTAACGTAAGATAGGGTGGTAAAGTTATTATTATTATTGTTATTGGTGTGAATGTATATGGGGGGTTCTTAAGGGGTAAATAAATAAGTACATGAATTATAGGAGTATCCCTTCTTCCTGTGTGGGAGTGCATTGATCAACCCTTAGACTGACATATATGGTCTAATAGCAAGGTACTATTACGGTTGATAGTTTATTTTGGGGGCCGGCCCTTTTAGCTCTCCCATATTTGATACTCTGTCTTCTAACTACCCTTACCCCTTAATAGTACCAGTCCCCCATAGAAGCCCACACCACACAATTATTTATAACAATGCTATTGCATGTTCATTCCTGTGGGGGGAGACCATAGAGTCTCATGGGGGGATGACCATATTTGGGATGTTCCAGTATGTGTGCAGTGTATCAAGGTAGCGTCACTGAGTCACCCCTGTAATTATTCATGTTTATTGATTGTACTTAATTTCTTATTTACACCTTAGCAGTGTTATATACATATAAGTTTAGTTATAATTATGTTCTTGTGTTATTACTCTCTGATAGCAAAGTATCTAGAGGTTCCATGTGGGGTTTTAGTTGGTAACTTGTAGAAACCACGCCGTGCATGTTCCAGCAACGCCAGTCGCGTGGGTGGAGCTGGCTGGCGTGGACTTGTTGGGAGATAAGTCTGTGGTACCGGTTTATTGTTCACTAACATAGCTAATTTCCTGGTTAGACCATTATATGCATACCCATCTATCTATTTAAGGGGGCATATTACGGGTTTCGTAAAAATTGTTCAATTTGTTTATAAATTTATTTATGAAATGGTTATAGAAAGAGCTGCAACTGGTCCAAGTTTCAGCATCACACCCTAAACAGAAAAGGAGAAAAAAATACACAACGTATTATGCAACGAATTTTCAACATTTTCAAATAATTTCAGGGAACACATGTGTCAACTAAAATCATTTCTATAACACTCAGATATTTAAACTAACACATAATAATAGATTGTATTGATCAGTTTTATCAAAGAAAGTGATTAGTGCAATAATATAATTTTTCAAAGTTACCCTTCCAAAAATATGCAATATATGATGTTTATAAATTTTTATAAAATCAACAAATGGACTTTGGACTAAAATGTCTCAATAGGTTTGTAGAAGCACAAGCTTTACATATAAGGTGTAATTTGCATGTAAATTGATTAATAAATGAAAGCTGAGAAACGCCTTGAAGTTGTAAATTACTTTCCAGAGTAAAATAAAGATCCAAGTTCGGCCACCTGTAGCTGAGCATGACTTCGACAGATTTCGTTCATAATTGGCACCCTTGCAGATAGGCATCCATTGAGCAAGGTGTGGAAGTTTCATGCAAATCCCTTGATAACAAACGAGAAAACAAAATTGGCCAAAAAAAAAAAAAAAAAAAAAAAAAATTACATATAAATATATTGCACATACATATTACAATTATTACAAGAGTTTGTGCTTCTATAGCACATAGTAGAAATTTTAGTTGACACATGTGTTTCCTGAGATTATTTGAGAATGTTGAACATTCGTTGCATAATACGTTGTGTATTTTTTTTCTCCTTTTCTGTTTAGGGTGTGATGGTGAAACTTGGACCAGTTGCAGCCCTTTCTATAACCATTTCATAATAAAATTTATAAGCAAATTGAACAACTTTTAATTTAGTGTGATAAGCCCCCTTAAGTTATAAAATAGTGATCAGTGCTTATATAATGATATTGTGTTATTGTAGTCTGGTGCTTTAATATTTCTGGTTGTCGGTATTTCCATTTATACCATTTATAACATTTATTGTATGTTCTTTGTTACGCTTACTTTAAGTATATTTCTTTGTTGAGTAAGCAGTTAAGTTATTTACCCTAGACTCTTTTAGTAGGCAAGGCCGTATTATTATATATTTTTTAACAACTGCAACAGAGGAACCATGCCCAGAGGTCAAGGGTGTAGGGTGAAAGAAACTCCGTCCATTTGTTTCTGCCTCTGCCGGGTATGGAACCCGGGCCCTTAGTACTAAGACCCTAGAGCGCTATCCATTCAGGCGTAAAGAAAAAACTAATATGTCTATACTTGCTTTAATGACAAATTTAAGTGAGGAACCATTAAGTTATTATTAGTTAAGTGTGTGGTAGAGAGAGCGTCCATCAGGACGTGTGGGCTGGTGGAAGGTAACCTGGGCCGGGAGCCACAACACCACCAACGGGGAAGTGTTCTTCATTTGTCCGAAATAAATCCGAGTCCTAGGCTGGCATCTAACCTGAAGCTATAGAGAACAATATCTTAATTTTAAGAGAGACACCGATTATATATATGAGAGAGAGAGAGAGAGAGAGAGAGAGAGAGGGAGAGAAAGTATATATGTGGGCCCTGCCAAGCATGAGGCACTAGACCTGCTCCAGTGTGACCTAATTATCATGTTGTTGAACACTTGAACCAACGTAGTGATGACGTAACTCTGGTGACAGTGGGTTCCGTAGTCGTCACGTACAGTAGCGCCTAGCGAGTACTGTTTGGGTTACTAGTCGTTACCTTCATTGAGATCACGTATCACTCTGTCGATCTTATCAAACTGTCTTAAAGTCAGAATTGGAATTAATGAGCAGACACTTAAGAGTTTCGCAAGGATATGAATGGGAAACTAGTAAACCATCGACCAGTGAACATAATAACAAAATGAAGATTCTAACAAAGAAAATTAATTGGAAATATGGCATGAAGTGAAAGCCGCCTTCGCTGCTCTACAAGACGAATTCGACACGAACCAAATTGTCCAAAATCATCGAAGGGGAAAGACTGTGGCACCAACACTTAAGACAGAACAGCTCACTTGTTAAAAGCTGTCGTATAGTTACCTAGACCCCAGTTCTTAAGACAATTATTTCTTGATGAACCTAAGTGTTCTGACTAACGTTTCTTGTGTATAATCATTAAAATTAATTATTACCATCGTTAAAAAGATTATTAGTATTATCATTAGTATATCATAAACATTAATTACATTGATTATATCCTTACGGTTGTATTATATTTGTATTATGTATTAACATTCGGGTTCTAATGCATGAATGCGGGACGATCTTATTAATAGCGAAGAAAAACTTTTCATAGAAGATACTCATTACTCTAATTTCGTCTAAATTCTTTATTAAGTCTTTGGAATACTTTCCGCCAAAGTCATTTATTGCTAACAAAATGAAAAAAAATCCATAGACATACTCACTACAAGGGCCGTCGTGTAGCTGCCTGATGTACCAGTTGCTGTTGCAAGCAGCAATACGCAAAAAGCAGTCGTTGTCGTACGTCACGCCGTTAGAGCCACAGACCGGTTGGTAAATTTCCCGGGCACCCTTGAGGGCATCTGGACGTGCCCGCCGCCGCTGTGGGGGGAACAGTGTACATGTGGGCACCGGAAAACAAAAGATCATCCCCAAATAAAATTCCTAACAATGGAAAATAACTTTACATTTCACTAAAACTCATTTATGTAAAGCTAACAGTGAACTTCTCGTGCGCTGAAGAATATTATCACGTCCCATGATGAACACGAGAGAAAGACTCATTACTCACCCAAGATGTCTCATGGATATAAAACAAAAAAGGGGGCAATCAAGACAGACACATCCAAGAGCGCAAAGTTACAGATTTGAACCACCAGTAGTCTATAGGCGGAGCATAATTAAGAGCAAATACTCAACATTGCAGGTAAATCCTGGTGAACACACACATACAAACACACATATAATGAGTACATAACTAGGTGAGCACATATGAAGTGATTTAAGAAGTAGATATGACAGCTCACTATGCTCCAGAACTTATATACCAGTAGATTACAGAGTTTAGAGTAGGGAACTCATATACTCGAAAGTACAAATAAGTAAGTAAAACTAGATTAGTATACGCGCATAGCTAACGAGACAGAACAAGCCACAATAACTTACAAGCCACAAGCAGCAGCAGCAGCAGCAGCAGGAGGGCGGAGGTGAAGGCCAGGGAACCCATCATTGTCACAAGTCTTCACAAGGTGGGAGAACACAACCTTGGGAAAGAAAAGTAAAACATTGTGGTCATTGTTGACCCCCGCTGTTGCTGCCACGAATATCACAGACTAAGTTACACCACAGCGAATGGTTACGTTATTGTCCATCAAGTGGCATTTGCAACACAGCTATTCAACAGCCCCTCGAGAAGTGACAGCAGGCTCCATCTTGCTGACACTTCGGGCTGACAACATGAACTAACTGAACAAATGAAGGATATCCACTGAAGACACGAGCATGCAATCAATAGTGTCACGGTTTCCCTGACAGCTACTATAATCTCAAGTTTAGGGGTCCTCCCGCCTCCCAGGAGAGACCCACGTAACTAGGCGGGTAGTCCAACAGTGACTCCCCCTATCACAACCCAGTGTGAACACTCTTTGCAACTCCCTACAAGAAGTTGCCCTGTAAACAGTAACAAAGACAGGCAAGGCAGGATTCTGGGACACAGCTCCACAAATCCCTAGATTACTCTACTCTCGTCACCAGACGACAATCAAAAGAAATTGCCTTAAGTGATTAATTACGTTACTTGACTGATCGCAGCAGTCAGCAACAAAGTACTACGGTAATCACAAACAATTGTCTCACATTAGACAACATCATGATGATACTCTACATTAATCATTAACACTTGTCTCTCTTGTTAACAATAACTCAAACTTATATTACATCACACCTGACTCCTAGCAAGTATTCAGTGAGTAATCCTCAATTAAGGTCAAACGGACCACTAATTACATCTCCAATGAGTTACGTTAACTAAGCCTACCCTAACTTGGTAGCTTCTCAACAGTCTGTGTCAAAAAATTACTAGTGAGTGCTAATTACCCTAATTAACTCCGAGCAATTAATTAACTGTCACCAGGACCGATAATTAATCATCCATAAATACGTCTCACTCCGCACTGCCTAAGCAGGTCTCATCAAACACTGTGAATTCATGGGAAAGGAGTTAATTACCCCTAATTAACAAGAGTGCAATTAATCCACTGTCCTCAGACAGGATATGATTAATACAACGATTTATGCTAGCTCCATGACCTCGCTTTACCGAGTCATCTGAGCCCTCCAGACGTTAATTAATACAGTCTCCGTGGTGTAGTGGTAAGACACTCGCCTGGCGTTCCGCGAGCGCTGTCATAGGTTCGTATCCTGGCCGGTGAGGATTTACTGGGCGCAATTCCTTAACTGCAGCCTCTGTTTAACGCAACAATAAAATGTGTACTTGGATGAAAAAACGATTCTTCGCGGCAGGGGATCATATTCCAGGGACCTGCCCGATACGCTACGCGTACTAGTGGCTGTACAAGAATGTAACAACTCCTGTATATATCTCAAAAAAAAAATTACTCCACTAATTAACATGAGCCACTAATTGCTATACCCCAGAAAGGTAATTAGTCTCGAGCAAATTACGTTAACACAAATACTGACAGACTCTGACAGATCCTCTCCCATTACGTGAATTCATGATGAGAAGGCTAATTACATAATTAGCTAGAGTGGTCAATTAGTTTTCACACGGACAATTAATTGCTCCCGAGACGTATCTCACTCAAGCTCAACGCTGTTCTCTCATAAAAGTCCTCACTCACTCAACAATAAGTGTGCACCCCTTATCCAGTTAATTCCCCAATTATTAACTCACTGAATCCTTAAGTCCTCAACACAACTTAAAGAAACAAAGTAACCCCAGTGTTACATAGGTCACACTACAATGGCATGCAACAACACAAATGCACTGCCCACATATGGTTGCGGCTACTGCAACTCGTTAATTACTGTGCCCACACAATAATGACACATGGTTGTGCAACAACAAGAGTATACCAATATTACTGTCCCCCCTTTATCTTGCAACCATTGCAAAGGACTACTGTGAACACACACTTACCTCAGCAAGGCCATTAACCAATCAATTGCCTGCTCTCATTAAGTACTGTGAATTCCCCTGAATAATCCTAGAGGTCCCTTAAACCCTCAACACAGCTCCCTGGGCAGCAATATCGTATAAACTGATAACAACACTGCACAAACCTGCAATATAATGATGCCGTCAGCATACCCCACATGATAATGACATCATTAGGCAATCAGTCAGCAATCACATCTACTAACTCACCACACAGCACAGTACATAAAGCATGCAAATGAGCACATAGAAATGGCATTCACATAATCAATGAAAATTATATCATCAGGTAAATGTAACTCTAACTACACAGACCTCAGGGTATCCACTGACATCCCTGCAACCTGATGATTATAATTATTCATGCTGGTACTCCATCGCACTAATCCAGTCTGACCGATTATATAGAATTGACAACTGGATCATTTATATGGTAAATCTCTACACTGACCGGTTACATACTCGAGTCAGTCTACACACATATATATATATATATACATATATATATATATATATATATATATATATATATATATATATATATATATATATATATATATATATATATATATATATATATATATATATATATATATATATATATATATATATATATATATATATATATATATATATATATATATATATATATATAACTACAGTGTGGTCGTGTACAACATCTATCTCCAGGTACCGCCCTACCAGTCACCTGGACGTGCCACTGACAGCTGTCTCTCAGCTGCTTCCCTAGCCTGGCAGGGCTATGGGACAACACAGCTTTACCATGAATTTCCCCTAATACTGAGACACTGTTACACTGGCTATTGTACTCACGTTTTCCTCACATTTCACTCATTTCCCAGGTCACTACCTCTCGGGCTGTCAACACTTAGCTTGCTCCTCTTGCGTCAACAAGATGTGGCCCTAGGCTGTCTCGGGAATGTGGCCAAGTGGCCTAAGGGGGTGGCCAAATCATGTGGCCACTGTGTGGCCCACAGTGCCCCTCCCGAGCTGAGAGGGTGGCCTGGGGTAGCTGGCGCGTGGGCAGGCGGGTTGGCCGAGCCGGGCTGGCCGAGCCGGTCTGGGCCGGGCGGGTGGGTGGCCAGACCGGGCTTTGTGGCCTGGGGGTGGCTCCCGGGCATACACACGTGGATGGGGAATCACCTACAACCCCATCAAACCAGAGCCTGCCTTGCTTTACACTGGGGTGACAACGGCCGGCGGCGTCCCCACACTTACGCCGCCTGGCGGAATTCAAAGTTCAACATGGGCCTGTAATCTCACCAAAATTACACTAGGAGACCCTGCCCGTATTCTGCCAATTGTCCATCAACACTAGACAGGTTATTCCAACCACCTGTTACACCATGAGGCTCTGCCAGCTGCTTCATGGGTGCCCACTGTCTCTGAGGCTATTTTACTGGTCCTTCCATACCTCATCGGCCCCAAATTTCACGAAAATTGGGCCTAGACACAACCCGGGATGGCAGGAGTGCCATCCCTGCTGGGCAACACGGTAACGTCCGCAATTAACGAGGGTGGAGGGGGGAAAACCCTCCCCTCCACCCAGCTACGTCCTCGTCCACCTGCTACCCTGCTCAAACTGACGATTTCGCGGGCTAAGGAAACTCAAAATGCCCATACCTCCTCCCCTACTTTGTCTTGACCAATCAGCACAAAGCCGGCACTGTTCCCTCGTACCGCTTCCAATCACAGCCGTTCGCGCCAAAACACAGCTCGGAGCATATGTGCCTAACCCAATCACAGGCCTCACTCACCCTCAGGCGTCCCGTGACGTCACAAGGAGGGGAGGCCTAAGACAGTTTCGCACTGTCTCACATGGTGGGGGGGGGGGGGCAACGTTCACCCCACTCTCCCCCCACCTCTAACGGTTTTAGTCAAGTATCCTCTGGAACCTCTCACTTGCCATTCCCATCCTATTTCACAGAAACAGGAAAATCTCTGTAATTCTCTCTACAGAGCAATCACAGACTTCTGACTACTCACAAATGATAGTCGATAGCAAGAGCTTTCATCCAACATCCCACAAGTGTATGTTAGTTTGAAAGCTTCAGTTTCTAGAGTCCCTAGAGCGACTAGCCTAATCTAGAAACTAGGAAAACTAGCTGAGGGAATCTAGATTCCCTCACAATAGTCATTACTTAGCCAAGTTTCCGTTAAAATGATGAATGATAATTTAGTGCCTAGTGCTGTAAGTAGTGCATTTATATCATCAAAATGTTTACCAAGTGGCCTAACATTTTGGTTAAAACTGATAAGCAGGTGCTATTTAGGAGTTTATTTTTTGCAAGATTTGCTGTGTAATACCTGCAATAATGATGATCAACGTGCTGATTTGTGTGGATATGGGACATATTGGATATGGGACATAAGTCCCATTTGTGTGGATATGGGACATAAGATTTCGATCAGGATCAATATCAGTATGCATATAGATAAAATAATGTTACGATACAATAAGATAAGCAATTACAGGAACAGTTAAATACTAAATCTGCTGTAAATAGAAAGTAATTATAGCAAAACACAACAATACAATAATATAACAATACAATAAAAGCTTACAAAGTACTAAGTCTACTAAAATTAGAGAATAATTATACCAAACATAACAATAAATGCAAGTAAACAAAAGAACTGAAACAATTAGAAGTAAAATTAAGGTCACTAGATAGCCATGAAGGATACACAAGTTTGGTGGAGAGAACAAAAAATCAGTAGAGACTGTCAAGATGAATATATAAAAAATTTGACAAGTGATAATTGTAAAGTAAAATAATCTTAAAGATAATAAATTTTATTTAGCTTAGTTTTTAACCTGTAATTAGTATGACCTTAATTAAGAGAGCAAAATGAGATCAATAATTAATTTCAATAAATTACATAAATCAATACAATTAAATTTAAAATTTATAAAGAATAGGGTAAGATTAGATTTAAGAGTAAAATTTTACAATGATACTGAGGTAGATGCTTGCATAAGTGCATGGAGACTTAACGGATTATTTAGGAAACTATATGAATGAGAGAGCATTAGGTATATGGTAAGGCAGAGACAGCACCTTGGACAAAGTTAGATTAAGTTAGGTTAGGCTCAGGCACTGAAAGAGTTATTTTCAGTACTGGCATTGGTCGGGTTCAGGTTTTCAGATATACCACAATCTCTAAAGAAGGCCAGTAGTTGTTGGTCACACTTTATTTCATATCTTTTTCCTGCACTTTCCTTCTTTGCAATGATCGTTCCATTCGTAGTGTAGCACTGCTTGATAAGACCAAGGTTTGATAAGATAAGACCAGGGTTTTTTATTGATGTCTTCAGGGTGGCCACTGCATGATTCAGGAACTCTTAAAGTTCTTCTAAGGTCATTGGTTGCTTCACATTCCAGAAGATAGTGAAGTAATGACTTTTCTGTGACAGTTTGGCAGAAGATGCACTCTCTTTGTCGGGGTTCACCAATCTCCCAGTTGCATCTTTAACCTAGACGTAGTCTATATAACCTAACTGCTATTTCCCTGTGGATTCCTTTTGGGATATTTAACCTTTCTATTTTGGTTGCCTGAAGATACCATGTTGCAGATGGCGAACCTTGAGCTATTCTCTGGTGCAGGTAGGCTTTGTTGAGATGTGAGAGTTTTTTGGTGATGATGTTTTTTATGTTATCTAGGCTGGGTTGAATTGTTTTATGTATCACTGGATGACGAGTTGCCAATTTAGCAATTTTATCAGCTTTTTCATTTAATGGGATTCCAATACGGGATGGGATCCAGTTTAAGGTTAACTGGGTAGCTGATTGCCCGCCTTTTATACCCACTCCTGATGCTGGGTTGCTAAGGCTCCAAACTGGCAAACCACCACCACCTACCCTCCCAATCCATACCAATGAATCAGACCCCTCCACTGTCTCCCATCCGCCTCCCCCTCCAGGCACTCCTGACCCCCAGGAGGTCGTCACTCAGGTTTGTGTTGCAGCAATATTAGACCGCATGATAAGATCTCATCCAGTCGTCCACCAAATACTGCAAAAGCAGACGGAACTTGAGAAAGCCCTCTGCCAGATTAAGACGACTCAGGAAAAAATCCTCCAAATCCTGCTACGGCAGAGTCCATCAAGTGAAGGACCTGCAAGCCTGGTGCAAGATGATGCAACACATACTGCCGAGATCCGTCAGCAGACACAACCAGCACACCAGCACATCAGTGCACACAGTGCCACCAGTGCACACAGTGACACCAGTGCACACAGTGACACCAGTGCACACAGTGACACCAGTGCACACAGTAACACCAGTGCACACAGTGACACCAGTGCACACAGTGCCACCAGTGCACACAGTGACACCAGTGCACACAGTGCCACCAGTGCACACAGTGACACCAGTGCACACAGTGCCACCAGTGCACACAGTGCCACCAGTGCACACAGTAACACCAGTACACACAGTAACACCAGTACACACAGTAACACCAGTACACACAGTAACACCAGTACACACAGTAACACCAGTACACACAGTGACACCAGTGCACACAGTAACACCAGTACACACAGTAACACCAGTACACACAGTAACACCAGTACACACAGTAACACCAGTACACACAGTAACACCAGTGCACACAGTAACACCAGTACACACAGTAACACCAGTGCACACAGTAACACCAGTACACACAGTAACACCAGTGCACACAGTAACACCAGTACACACAGTAACACCAGTGCACACAGTAACACCAGTGCACACAGTAACACCAGTGCACACAGTAACACCAGTACACACAGTAACACCAGTGCACACAGTAACACCAGTGCACACAGTAACACCAGTACACACAGTAACACCAGTGCACACAGTAACACCAGTACACACAGTAACACCAGTGCACACAGTAACACCAGTGCACACAGTAACACCAGTGCACACAGTAACACCAGTGTACACAGTAACACCAGTGCACACAGTAATGCCAGTACACACAGTAACACCAGTACACACAGTAACACCAGTGCACACAGTAACACCAGTGTACACAGTAACACCAGTGCACATAGTAACGCCAGTACACACAGTAACACCAGTACACACAGTAACACCAGTGCACACAGTAACACCAGTACACACAGTAACACCAGTGCACACAGTAACACCAGTACACACAGTAACACCAGTGCACACAGTAACACCAGTGCACACAGTAACACCAGTGCACACAGTAACACCAGTACACACAGTAACACCAGTGCACACAGTAACACCAGTACACACAGTAACACCAGTACACACAGTAACACCAGTGCACACAGTAACACCAGTACACACAGTAACACCAGTGCACACAGTAACACCAGTACACACAGTAACACCAGTGCACACAGTAACACCAGTACACACAGTAACACCAGTGCACACAGTAACACCAGTGCACACAGTAACACCAGTGCACACAGTAACACCAGTACACACAGTAACACCAGTGCACACAGTAACACCAGTGCACACAGTAACACCAGTACACACAGTAACACCAGTGCACACAGTAACACCAGTACACACAGTAACACCAGTGCACACAGTAACACCAGTGCACACAGTAACACCAGTGCACACAGTAACACCAGTGTACACAGTAACACCAGTGCACACAGTAATGCCAGTACACACAGTAACACCAGTACACACAGTAACACCAGTGCACACAGTAACACCAGTGTACACAGTAACACCAGTGCACATAGTAACGCCAGTACACACAGCAACACCAGTACACACAGTAACACCAGTGCACACAGTAACACCAGTACACACAGTAACACCAGTGCACACAGTAACACCAGTACACACAGTAACACCAGTGCACACAGTAACACCAGTGCACACAGTAACACCAGTGCACACAGTAACACCAGTACACACAGTAACACCAGTGCACACAGTAACACCAGTGCACACAGTAACACCAATACACACAGTAACACCAGTGCACACAGTAACACCAGTACACACAGTAACACCAGTGCACACAGTAACACCAGTACACACAGTAACACCAGTGCACACTGTAACACCAGTACACACAGTAACACCAGTGCACACAGTAACACCAGTGCACACAGTAACACCAGTGCACACAGTAACACCAGTGCACACAGTAACACCAGTACACACAGTAACACCAGTGCACACAGTAACACCAGTACACACAGTAACACCAGTACACACAGTAACACCAGTGCACACAGTAACACCAGTACACACAGTAACACCAGTGCACACAGTAACACCAGTGCACACAGTAACACCAGTGCACACAGTAACACCAGTGTACACAGTAACACCAGTGCACACAGTAACGCCAGTACACACAGTAACACCAGTACACACAGTAACACCAGTGCACACAGTAACACCAGTACACACAGTAACACCAGTGCACACAGTAACACCAGTACACACAGTAACACCAGTGCACACAGTAACACCAGTGCACACAGTAACACCAGTACACACAGTAACACCAGTGCACACAGTAACACCAGTACACACAGCAACACCAGTGCACACAGTAACACCAGTGCACACAGTAACACCAGTGCACACAGTAACACCAGTACACACAGTAACACCAGTGCACACAGTAACACCAGTGCACACAGTAACACCAATACACACAGTAACACCAGTGCACACAGTAACACCAGTACACACAGTAACACCAGTGCACACAGTAACACCAGTGCACACAGTAACACCAGTGCACACAGTAACACCAGTGTACACAGTAACACCAGTGCACACAGTAACGCCAGTACACACAGTAACACCAGTACACACAGTAACACCAGTGCACACAGTAACACCAGTGTACACAGTAACACCAGTGCACATAGTAACGCCAGTACACACAGTAACACCAGTACACACAGTAACACCAGTGCACACAGTAACACCAGTACACACAGTAACACCAGTGCACACAGTAACACCAGTACACACAGTAACACCAGTGCACTCAGTAACACCAGTGCACACAGTAACACCAGTGCACACAGTAACACCAGTACACACAGTAACACCAGTGCACACAGTAACACCAGTGCACACAGTAACACCAGTGCACACAGTAACACCAGTACACACAGTAACACCAGTGCACACAGTAACACCAGTGCACACAGTAACACCAGTACACACAGTAACACCAGTGCACACAGTAACACCAGTACACACAGTAACACCAGTGCACACAGTAACACCAGTGCACACAGTAACACCAGTGCACACAGTAACACCAGTGTACACAGTAACACCAGTGCACACAGTAATGTCAGTACACACAGTAACACCAGTACACACAGTAACACCATTGCACACAGTAAGACCAGTGTACACAGTAACACCAGTGCACATAGTAACGCCAGTACACACAGTAACACCAGTACACACAGTAACACCAGTGCACACAGTAACACCAGTACACACAGTAACACCAGTGCACACAGTAACACCAGTGCACACAGTAACACCAGTGCACACAGTAACACCAGTGCACACAGTAACACCAGTGCACACAGTAACACCAGTACACACAGTAACACCAGTGCACACAGTAACACCAGTGCACACAGTAACACCAATACACCCAGTAACACCAGTGCACACAGTAACACCAGTACACACAGTAACACCAGTGCACACAGTAACACCAGTACACACAGTAACACCAGTGCACACAGTAACACCAGTACACACAGTAACACCAGTGCACACAGTAACACCAGTGCACACAGTAACACCAGTGCACACAGTAACACCAGTGCACACAGTAACACCAGTACACACAGTAACACCAGTGCACACAGTAACACCAGTACACACAGTAACACCAGTGCACACAGTAACACCAGTGCACACAGTAACACCAGTGTACACAGTAGCACCAGTGCACACAGTAACACCAGTGCACACAGTAACACCAGTGTACACAGTAGCACCAGTGCACACAGTAACACCAGTACACACAGTAACACCAGTACACACAGTAACACCAATGCACACAGTAACACCAGTGTACACAGTAACACCAGTGTACACAGTAACACCAGTGCACACAGTAACACCAGTGCACACAGTAACACCAGTGCACACAGTAACACCAGTACACACAGTAACACCAGTGCACACAGTAACACCAGTACACACAGTAACACCAGTGCACACAGTAACACCAGTGCACACAGTAACACCAGTGCACACAGTAACACCAGTACACACAGTAACACCAGTGCACACAGTAACACCAGTGCACACAGTAACACCAGTGCACACAGTAACACCAGTACACACAGTAACACCAGTACACACAGTAACACCAGTGCACACAGTAACACCAGTACACACAGTAACACCAGTGCACACAGTAACACCAGTACACACAGTAACACCAGTGCACACAGTAACACCAGTGCACACAGTAACACCAGTGCACACAGTAACACCAGTGCACACAGTAACACCAGTACACACAGTAACACCAGTGCACACAGTAACACCAGTACACACAGTAACACCAGTACACACAGTAACACCAGTGCACACAGTAACACCAGTACACACAGTAACACCAGTGCACACAGTAACACCAGTGCACACAGTAACACCAGTGCACACAGTAACACCAGTGTACACAGTAACACCAGTGCACACAGTAACACCAGTACACACAGTAACACCAGTACACACAGTAACACCAGTGCACACAGTAACACCAGTACACACAGTAACACCACAGTAACACCAGTGCACACAGTAACACCAGTACACACAGTAACACCAGTGCACACAGTAACACCAGTGCACACAGTAACACCAGTACACACAGTAACACCAGTGCACACAGTAACACCAGTACACACAGTAACACCAGTGCACACAGTAACACCAGTGCACACAGTAACACCAGTGCACACAGTAACACCAGTGCACACAGTAACACCAGTGTAACACAGTGCACACAGTAACACCAGTGCACACAGTAACACCAGTACACACAGTAACACCAGTGCACACAGTAACACCAGTACACACAGTAACACCAGTGCACACAGTAACACCAGTGCACACAGTAACACCAGTGCACACAGTAACACCAGTGTACACAGTAACACCAGTGCACACAGTAACACCAGTACACACAGTAACACCAGTACACACAGTAACACCAGTGCACACAGTAACACCAGTGTACACAGTAACACCAGTGCACACAGTAACACCAGTACACACAGTAACACCAGTACACACAGTAACACCAGTGCACACAGTAACACCAGTACACACAGTAACACCAGTGCACACAGTAACACCAGTACACACAGTAACACCAGTGCACACAGTAACACCAGTGCACACAGTAACACCAGTGCACACAGTAACACCAGTACACACAGTAACACCAGTGCACACAGTAACACCAGTGCACACAGTAACACCAGTGCACACAGTAACACCAGTACACACAGTAACACCAGTGCACACAGTAACACCAGTGCACACAGTAACACCAGTACACACAGTAACACCAGTGCACACAGTAACACCAGTACACACAGTAACACCAGTGCACACAGTAACACCAGTGCACACAGTAACACCAGTGCACACAGTAACACCAGTGTACACAGTAACACCAGTGCACACAGTAACACCAGTACACACAGTAACACCAGTGCACACAGTAACACCAGTGCACACAGTAACACCAGTGTACACAGTAACACCAGTGCACACACCAGTAACACCAGTACACACAGTAACACCAGTACACACAGTAACACCTATGCACACAGTAACACCAGTACACACAGTAACACCAGTGCACACAGTAACACCAGTGCACACAGTAACACCAGTGCACACAGTAACACCAGTGCACACAGTAACACCAGTGCACACAGTAACACCAGTACACACAGTAACACCAGTGCACACAGTAACACCAGTGCACACAGTAACACCAGTACACACAGTAACACCAGTACACACAGTAACACCAGTACACACAGTAACACCAGTGCACACAGTAACACCAGTACACACAGTAACACCAGTGCACACAGTAACACCAGTACACACAGTAACACCAGTGCACACAGTAACACCAGTGCACACAGTAACACCAGTGCACACAGTAACACCAGTGCACACAGTAACACCAGTACACACAGTAACACCAGTGCACACAGTAACACCAGTACACACAGTAACACCAGTACACACAGTAACACCAGTGCACACAGTAACACCAGTACACACAGTAACACCAGTGCACACAGTAACACCAGTGCACACAGTAACACCAGTGCACACAGTAACACCAGTGTACACAGTAACACCAGTGCACACAGTAACGCCAGTACACACAGTAACACCAGTACACACAGTATTACCAGTGCACACAGTAACACCAGTACACACAGTAACACCAGTGCACACAGTAACACCAGTGCACACAGTAACACCAGTACACACAGTAACACCAGTGCACACAGTAACACCAGTGCACACAGTAACACCAATACACACAGTAACACCAGTGCACACAGTAACACCAGTACACACAGTAACACCAGTACACACAGTGACACCAGTGCACACAGTAACACCAGTGCACACAGTAACACCAGTGCACACAGTGATGGGGCCTCGTAGCCTGGTGGATAGCGCGCAGGACTCGTAATTCTGTGGCGCGGGTTCGATTCCCGCACGAGGCAGAAACAAATGGGCAAAGTTTCTTTCACCCTAAGTGCCCCTATTACCTAGCAGTAAATAGGTACCTGGGAGTTAGTCAGCTGTCACGGGCTGCTTCCTGGGGTGTGTGTGTGTGGTGTGGTGAAAACAAAAAAAAAAAAAAAGTAGTAAACAGTTGATTGACAGTTGAGAGGCGGGCCGAAAGAGCAAAGCTCAACCCCCGCAAAAACACAACTAGTAAACACACAGTAACGCCAGTACACACAGTAACACCAGTGCACACAGTAACGCCAGTACACACAGTAACACCACACACCATGGAATACACGATGACACATGTGAACATAATAATTACACACGTGCAGCTGATGACAAACAACCTCAAAATGGATAATCACAATGAACAACATCTCACTATACTGCAATGGAACTGTAATGGAGTTTGCAACAGAATTAATGATATCATACAGTACGTCCGTGAACACCAAACTGACGTCATAGTGCTACAGGAGACGATGGTAGGTGATGACTTCAACCCAAGGTTCAGCGGTTATCGCAAGTTCTCCCTGCCCGCTGGGGAAAGAAAACGGGGTCTCATCACTTTTGTAAATAACAACATTCCCGCACAGATTATTGATGACCTGCACATGGGGGATGAGTTTGAATCACTGGGAGTAACCCTTTACTTAAACAATAATGCTCTACATATAATCAACCTATATGTGCCACAGAGTAAACTTGACCTTGACACACTGCCTGAATTTGTTAATGAAGAACCTACCCAGCTGGTTGGTGACCTGAATGCCAGACACCCACACTTTGGAGCCAACTGTCATCAGCCCAATGTTAATGGACGGAAACTGTCACTCTTTGTCAGGGGAAGTGAAAACCTTAGGGTCCTGGGTGATGAACAGCCAACTCACCTCAGAGGAGGAAGATTAGACTATGCTCTCCTGTTGAATGCACAGGACACGGATGCCAATACACACATTGTGCACAGTTTATGTAGTGACCATTGGGCACTAATTGCCACCGTCGACATGAGCAAGAGAAGGAAAGAGACAAATAAAAGTAAAAGGTTATCTCTAGGGCCAGATATGAGGCCGCACTTCATAAACAGGATGAGTGACTGGTTCACGGAATACCAAATCCCAGAAGTCCTTGACACATTTGTTGATGACCTTAATTACCAAATTGAGAGCTGTCTAAGAGTTCCGCGCCGTACGCCTGGGCGAAGTAACCCTCAGAGGAAGAAAATAAAATGGTATGAGAATGATTACATAAAGATGCTTAACGCAAATGTGCGAGACATGAGTTGAGAGTACCGGAGACATCCCACTGAAAGTAACCAAGAGTTGTTTAAAACTGAGTGTCAAGTAGCCAGGGAAGAGAAGATTAAAGAGCGGGAAAGACAATGGCTTGAGTTCACTAGCTCTATTGGACGGGAAACATCTGCAAGACAAGTGTGGGCAAAAATTCAGATAGCTAAGGGAGGCAGAGCCCGGCCTGCGGCTCACAAAGACCCCCAGGGTAAGGCTGAGAAACTAATTCACAAGTGGAGTGATGCAGCATCCTCCTCCTCCCTCCCTGCAGAAATCAGCAGGGAACAGCTCCTGTGACATGATGACAGAAGAATTAGGATAACAAGAGCACTGTCTAGTGATGACGAATATGGGGAACCAATCACAGCCCAAGAAGTAAGGGGCGCTATGAAAAAGGGTAAAAGTACAGCACCTGGTGAAGATGGCGTCACCTACGACATACTCAATGCACTGTGTGAAGTGTCTGGGAATCCACTACTCCATCTGTTTAACAAGTCATTCCTAAGTGGAGTGTTGCCCACACAATGGAAACACGCAATAATTATTCCCATACCGAAGCCTAATGACCCTGGTAATTACAGACCTATCAGCCTCGTGTCATGCACTTGCAAGATGCTTGAAAGGATCATCCTAAACCGACTGTTGTACAAAATAGGCAGGTTAGGGGAGGGGGTCAATGGATTTGTTAAAGGACGGAGCACAGCAAATTGTATAGTTAATTACTTGGCTAATGACACGGCTAGGTACTCTGTATTTGTTGACATCAAAGGAGCCTTCGACAAAGCACAGGGAATTGCGATCCTGGACGAGCTTGCATGCATGGGTGTCAAGGGGAGACTCATGAAATGGGTTGAAGACTACCTCACAGGAAGGAAAGCCAAGGTTTGCTTCAATGGAGCAGTCTCCAGAACAATGAGTATGGAACTCGGGACCCCCCAAGGCGGAGTCTTAAGCCCTACACTATTCAATGTACTTATGAACGCCATTGCAAATATTGATTTTCCGGAAGGAACACAACAAGTGGGATATGCAGATGATGTCCTAATACAAGCTCCCACCTTGGGAAAAATTGAACAGTCCATTGAACTCCTCGGAAGGAAATGAATTGAGCTCGGTTTCACTCTCTCCACAAACAAGACGAAGGCATACTCCCATCACAAGCGGAGAGCATATGAAGAACTGCAAATTAATGGTGTAACACTTGAATGGGTTGACCACTATCGGTACCTTGGCGTCACTGTCGGCTCTAACAAGGGAAAGAAAGAGGAGCTCAATCAACTCATAGGAACATGCAAAATAGTCTACTCAGAGCACTGAAAGCTATGACCTGGAATGGACATGGAGCCTCTATTGCCGTGCTTAAAATGATGTACACAGCCTATGTGCGCTCCGTCATAGACTATGCCGCACCAGTTCTGTGCACCTACTCCCAAAGCGATATGAAAAGGCTTGAAAGCATTCAAAATGAAGCCATGACAATCATTCTTGGAGTTCCAAGAACTGCCAAAACGTCTAATCTACGAGAGGAGTTGTCCCTTCCCAGTGTTAAAAGCAGAATTCAGGAGCTGAATGCTAAGCTTGCAATTAGGATAGCCAGAGATCCCCATTACAATGATATTGCCAAGAAAAAACTGAGTTCTGTGCTACTTTCAGGGGGAGACAGGAGAAGCAAAAAATGGCATCACAGAGCAGTCTGCTACCTAGAAGAGCTTCACCTGCTTGAGCAAGCCCGTGAGCTCCTGCCTGTAGAGAGGTTACCTCCCTGGGAGGATGACTCATGCAAGATCATCATCAATGAAATGGCAATGAAAAAATCCAACATGATACCACAAGAAATGAGGCACAAGTATCTCGAGGAAATTTATAAAGAAGCTGGAGATGAACTAGATCAAATCTACACTGACGGGTCATCTAATCCTATCAATGGCAGGGCTGGTGCAGCATACACGGTAATCAAATATAATACCTTCCAACGCAGAAATGAAGAAAAAGCACGTATTGAGAACTATGCCTCTTCAACGCAAGCAGAGCTAACTGCCATTGTTATGGCGTTAAGGTTTCTTGAACGGAACACTAATGGTGCAGTGATTTGCACTGATTCAAAAGCAGCACTGCAAAGCCTAAGTAAAAATCGGGCAGAAAATCTTGCGATAGTCGCTGAAATCAAGAGAGCTGTGAGAGTACTTACCAATCAGGGAAGAGTCATCAAGTTTCTGTGGATCCCCTCCCATGTTGGAATATGTGGAAATGAACGAGCAGATGTGCTGGCTGCTGAAGGCGCTGAAGGAGACCATATTGAATACTTCATACCCAAGACTCTGCTACAAATTAGAGGTATTGTCAGGCAACATCACCGTGACAAGGTAACTGAGGAAAGGAGGATAGAAGCACAAACCAGTGAATCTGTACGATGGTACAACATGGTTGCAGCTGGCAATCCCAATCATTATGGCCGAAGAGGAGGACGACGAGGGAGAGAATCAGTAATAGCGAGAATCCGTCTTGGATACAAATATCCATGGAGATTCGGAATGGAAACAACAGTTGAGCAGCGGAGTTGCAGAATCTGTGGTGAGAGTGACGGACACCGCCTTGACCACTATCTACGTGAATGTGAACACCTGAGAGACATTAGAAATATGTGTAGAATAATAAACCCCACATTGTTTGAGTTAGGAAAACACTATTTGTCAAATATTGATACTGTTCTTAAAAGATTTCCCCATTTTGCACCCGCAAGATAACGTAAGATTTTAAGGGTTGATAGATGTTAATCTTCTTGTTTGAGGAGCTGTTCACTTGAGACAGTTAAGCAAGTCCCAGCTGTGTCTGGGTACAAGTGACAGGATGAACAACCCAGCGGGTTTTCTTCCTATTGGGGAGTGTTGTACATGCTGCTATGGCGGTATGTCCACTCACAAGATGAGTGGCGCTGCCCAATAAACTCGCCCCTCGGGGCAAAATTTAAAAAAAACTAGCATTGATAGGAAATGATGTTTAGGTTTAAGGCCCAACAACTTCCGGAGGGTTGTTGGGCCAGCACAAGCGTTACATTACATTTGTTGTAAAACATTGTAGGTTCCTTGATAGTTCACTGAGTGCAAAAGGCAGGAAGTCATAGACTTATTGCGACAAACACTTTTTTCCGCTTAAGTTTTATTTTTGTTATCATTTTTTTTTATTTTAACTGATGAATCGCCTCTGTGAAAACTTCCCTAGAATAACAGGTTTAAAGGAGATTTTCCCGTGCAGTTCAGAGATGACGAGCGCGCATATGTGTAATTACCTAAGTAATTACCTAAGTGTAGTTACAGGATGAGAGCTACGCTCGTGGTGTCCCGTCTTCCCAACACTCTTTGTCTTATAACGCTTTCAAACTACTGACGGTCTTGGCCTCCACCACCTTCTCACCTAACTTGTTCCAACCGTCTACCACTCTGCTTGCGAAAGGGAATTTTCTTATATTTCTTCGGCATCTGTGTTTAGCTAGTTTAAATCTATGGCCTCTTGTTCTTAAAGTTCCAGGTCTCAGGAAATCTTCCCTATCGATTTTATCAATTCCTGTTACTATTTTGTATGTAGTGATCATATCACCTCTTTTTCTTCTGTCTTCTAGTTTTGGCATATTTAATGCCTCTAACCTCTCCTCGTAGCTCTTGCCCTTCAGTTCTGGGAGCCACTTAGTAGCATGTCTTTGCACCTTATCCAGTTTGTTGATGTGCTTCTTAAAATATGGGCACCACACAACCGCTTCATATTCTAACTTTGGCCTAACAAAAGTCGTGAACAATTTCTTTAGTATATCGCGATCCATGTACTTAAAAGCATTTCTGAAGTTAAAAAGCGTGGCATAGGTTCCTGGCACAATATTCTTTATGTGATCCTCAGGTGATAGTTTTCTATCTAGAACCACCCCTAGATCTCTTTCTTTATCAGAATTCTTTAAAGATTTCTCACATAATATATAGGCTGTGTGAGGTCTATGTTCTCCTATTCCGCATTCCATAACATGGCATTTATTAACATTAAATTCCATTTGCCAAGTGGTGCTCCATATACTTATTTTGTCCAGGTCATCTTGAAGGGCATGACAATCATCTAAGTTTCTTATCCTTCCTTTTATCTTAGCATCATCAGCAAACATGTTCATATAATTCTGTATACCAACTGGTAGATCATTTATGTAGACAATAAACATCACTGGTGCAAGAACTGAACCCTGTGGTACTCCACTTGTGACATTTCTCCAGTCCGATACATTGCCTCTGATCACTGCCCTCATTTTTCTATCAGTCAGAAAATTTTTCATCCATGTTAGAAGCTTACCTGTCACCCCCTCCAATATTTTCCAGTTTCCAGAACAACCTCTTATGTGGAACTCTGTCGAAAGCCTTTTTTTAGGTCCAGATAGATGCAGTCAACCCAACCATCTCTTTCCTGTTATATCTCTGTTGCTCGATCATAGAAACTGAGTAAGTTCGATACACAGGATCTTCCAGATCGAAACCCATACTGTCTGTCTGATATTATATAATTTCTCTCCAGGTGTTCTACCCTTTTAGTTTTAATGATTTTTTCCAATATTTTGACTATGACACTTGTCAATGATACCGATCTAAATTATGGGGGGTCTTCCCTGCTTCCACTTTTGTAGATTGGAACTATGTTAGCCTTTTTCCACATATCAGCTACAACTCCTGTAAACAGGGATGCCTGAAAAATCAGTTGAAGTGGAATGCTGAGCTCAGGTGCACATTCTCTCAGAACCGATGGTGAAACTCCATCTGGACCAACTGCTTTGTTCTTATTTAGCTCCTTGAGCATTTTTTCCACTTCGTCTCTAGACACCTCTATGTGCTCTATGTTGTTCTCTGGAATTCTTATTGTATCTGGTTCCCTGAAGATTTAATTTTGTACAAACACACTTTGGAACTTTTCGTTTAATGTTTCACACATTTCCCTTTCATTTTCCGTGAATCTATTGACCATTTTCAACCTCTGAATATTATCTTTAACCTGCAATTTGTTGTTTATGTGTATGTGTGTGTGTGTGTGTGTGCTCACCTGAATGTGACGTCAGTTACAGCCCCGCTCCTGTTCCAGGTAAGTCCACTACGGGCTCAACATAGCCCGAGCTACTTGGAACGTTTTGTTCCGAGTTGCTGAAGCTAAAACAACAACCTGAATGTGCTGACAGGGACGAGCTGGGCTCCTAGGCCTGCCTTCCGGAGCCGGTCGGCCGAGCGGGGGAGCCGGTCAGCCGAGCGGACAGCACGCTGGACTTGTGATCCTGTGGTCCTGGGTTCGATCCCGGGCGCCGGCGAGAAACAATGTGCAGAGTTTCTTTCACCCTATGCCCCTGTTACCTAGCAGTAAAATAGGTACCTGGGTGTTAGTCAGCTGTCACGGGCTGCTTCCTGGGGGTGGAGGCCTGGTCTAGGACCGGGCCGCGGGGACACTAAGAAGCCCCGAAATTATCTCAAGATAATCTCCGTACACTATTATTTCAAACTGTGTATTAAGTTAGCTACAGTGACTTCTTCGTTTACCTTATCTGCTGATTAACAACTCTTAATACTGTAAAAGAGTCTTTCTGTCATGTGTCTCTAGGTTGCACCTATGACAAGGTGCAAAGCTTCTACAGTTTCCAGCTTTAAATAACACTTCCTTCTCTACTTTGTCAGTTCCCATTAGATCAGTTCAGTCCACTTTCTCGCTCCACTCATACTCAAGAATATTATTTTGATATAGATATAGATATATGTATATGTATATGTATATGTATATGTATATGTATATGTATATTAGTATATTTTGGTAGCAGTCTTTCCTGTAGACATATATTATTAAATATGACCGAAAAAGTAAGATACAATAATTCTAACTAAGTATAATTCTAACACGAATTTTTTCGATCTTTCTTATGTTTCTTTTCGCTGTTGATGGTAATTGAAAAATCAATTCTCCAAAATTCATTTTTATTTCTAGTCTGACGCGACACTTGAGCGCGTTTCGTAAAACTTATTACATTTTCAAAGACGTTAGTTTACACACACACAACTGAGCTATAACTGAATAGAGCTTAAACATCTTCGATTTTTTATACCTGCATTTGGGTGAGGTGATATGTTACAACAGTTTTGGATGAGGCTTCATTGGCCTCATCCAAAACTGTTGATTTGGAGACTTCAGGCTGAAGGCGCAAGGGACAAATTCCAAAGGAATTTGTTGACTTACTGCGGGGAACACGGGCCACAGGGATAAGAGCCTCGTTGGACGTAGAATCACTGTTTACCAACGAACCTGTGGATAAAACAATCGGGATGATAGCGGACAGAGTGTATCGTGATCCGGCCTGTACTCCTCTTGACATACCAGAAAATATTCTGAGGAAACTACTCCAAGCTTGTACTAAAGAGGCACCCTTCTTGAGCCCGGATGGGCACATGTATAAGCAAGTAGATGGGGTCACCATGGGTTCTCCCCTAGGTGTCCTGTTTGCAAACTTCTACATGGGTACCATCGAGCAAAAAGTCTTAGTCGACATGAACTTGAAACCCGCCATATACTGCAGGTATGTTGACGATATTTTTACACAGGTACCTGATGTCAGACATCTGCAGGAGCTGAAGGAGGCATTTGAGCAGAATTCTGTGTTGCGTTTCACTTACGAGATGGAGATGGATGGGAAGCTGCCCTTTCTAGATGTAACAGTCAAGGAAAGGAGCGGAGTTTTCCACACTGCAGTCTACACTAAGGAAACAAACATAGGAATGTGCCTGAATGCCAACAGTGACTGCCCAGACAGGTACAAGAGGAGTGTTGTTAACGCTTATGTCGACCGTGCTCTCAGCCACAGCTCAAGATGGAAGCAAGTCGACGAAGAACTCTGTAGGGTAAGGTAGGTCCTAGTCAACAACGGCTTCTCCAATGGTTTCGTTGAAGACATCATAAGAAGGAAAGTGAAACGCCATGCAACCTCTGAAGAGACAACTAACACAACGCCTACACCCACTATTAGACTATTTTACAGGAACTTCTTTTCCACAGCTCATAAAACGGAGGAAAGGGTCCTGAAAGATATTGTTAATAGAAACGTTATCCCTTCAGACAAAAATCAGAAGATACAACTGACGATTTACTATAAAACCAAAAAAACGGCCAGCCTACTCATGAGAAACTCTCCAGACACAAAGCAGAACGCTTTTAAAGAGACCAACGTCGTCTATGCCTTCAAATGCCCTCTTGGGGACTGTAAGCCTCAAAGAACTCAGTATAGAGGCAAGACAACAACATCTCTTTCCCGGCGTTTAACGATGCATAAGCAACAGGGCTCCATTAAGGAACATATAATCTCTTCCCACAACCAAACCATCACCAGAGAAATCTTAGCAAACAACACAGAAATCATCGATAGATACAACGATAGCAGGCGGCTTGACATCTGCGAGGCACTACACATCAAGAAGTCAACACTAGCAATCAACAGCCAATTAATACACAACTATATTCTACCCACTTCAAGACTCCGCTCCAATATAGAAGCATCAAGAAATATGGGCCAATAGGCCCTCTGCAATTACTTCCATTCTTACCTTCAATACCCATTGTTTCGTGTTCTGGCTTGTGTTGAAAGTTTGTTTTCACCTCATCCAAAACTGTTGTAACATATCACCTCACCCAAATGCAGGTATAAAAAATCGAAGATGTTTAAGCTCTATTCAGTTATGGTTCAGTTGTGTGTGTGTAACTAAAGTCTTTGAAAATGTAATAAGTTTTACGAAACGCGCTCAAGTGTCGCGTCAGACTAGAAATAAAAATGAATTTTGGAGAATTGATTTTTCAATTACCATCAACAGTGAAAAGAAACATAAGAAAGATCGAGAAAATTCGGGTTAGAATTATTAATCTTACTTTTTCGGTCATATTTAATAATGTATATGTATATGTATATGTATATGTATATGGCTCATGTATGTGTTCACTCATGTGACGCTCTTCCTGTCTCTGTTATTTGTTGACTTTGTCAATGTCTAAGTATTTTGTATGTCGTATTTATATCCCTGGGAATCTCCACTTCTTTAGGTATCACCTCTTATCTGATGCATCCTTTCTCTCTGCCTCAGGTGTTTCCCTTTTATATTTAAAAATACCTTGCAGTAGAGTACTACACTAGAGTTGTGTGTTGTATATAAGAAGGACCCACAAATAAAGATGTGCAATGTCTCTCCTTTAGAAACACTGCACATCGTGTGGCATCACGTCATGTGCATCAAGCTCAGCTGTTTGCTTCACCACATTTCTTCGTGATAAAGTGTTTAAGGGTGAACACTAACATTTCACAGCTTCTTCTTCGCAGACCTGATGGTATATGTAAAGGTATCTAGCAACTGCAGGTTAACCGTTATAGATCAACAGATTTATTTTAAAGCTAATTTTATTCATCTTTTGTCACATGTCTTGGAAGCATCAAGAAACAGAGAAGAGAGCTGTCATGAGTGTTGTTGTACTGATTATTATTATCTTACAGCACAAACAGGATGGGCCCAAGGATTTTCTATTGAGAAACTCCACTTATTATATCATAATAATAATATTAATAATATATAATAAAAAAATATGTATGTTTATTATTGGCTGTTTCATTACTCCCATCTGACATATCCGCTCTCAGTGTTAACTTCTTCTACAGGAAGATCTTCAGCCAGTGAGTACCCAACCCGTTCTCGCAAATTTAATAAGTCAATACTGACTTATTAGTTGCGTGCATATGTGACATACTAAACATAATAGTTTCCCTTGAAAAGCTTCATAGAAAACACCGACCTTACCTAACCTACTTAGTATGTTAAAATAAGCATCTTATAGCTTCGTAATTACAATTGTTACTTAAACTATTATAGGTATAGGTTAGGTAATAATTGTAATTACGAAGCAATAAGATGCTTATCTTAACATACTAAGTAGGTTAGGTAAGGTCGGTGTTTTCTATGAAGCTTTTCAAGGGAAACTATTATGTTAAGTATGTCACCTATGCACATATTTAATAAGTCAATATTGACTTATTAAATTTGCGAGAACGGGTTGGAGTACCGCCCCTGACACTCCAGTCATTATCTTCACAGTGTACGTGAGCCCACAGTCAAGCACTGTATGGAAGGCCTTAGGAGTGTCAAGGAATATGCAGTCAAACCAACCTCTTCCACTTCATCTCTCTCACTCTATCATAGGAACCTGACAAATTTTTCCACCACCCAGCTTCCATGATGTGAGATTCAGTCTTGAGTAAGTATTCCCAGCATGGAACCCCATGAAACTCAGCATGCAACAATACCAATACCAGTTCCTGAAGGAACTGAAGGAACCGGGTTTCATAACATTTAATGAATGAATGAGCGATAGGGAGGGGGGGAATTATCAGGGGAAAGCGCCAAGCCACTACTATACAGCACTGGGAAGGGGTCAGGATAAGGATTTGGGATGGGACGGATCGCCACGTGACGATTTGATAAGGGCTCCAGGAAGGACCGAAACGTCGTCGCATAAGGGTCCACGACGGGCTGAAACGTCTCTTTCATTTCACTTCATGTATTAGGATTGGTTTATAGGTTTCAGTTCCTTTATGGTGACTTATTCTCTGATAACTTTGCACAGGTAGTTAAGGAGAACAGTAATACGAGGAGACAGACGGAAACAAGAGACACAGATGAATCACAAAAATAACACAATAAATTTCACTCCAAAATTCTTAAATAACATTGTAACATGACCGTGTCTG
>NW_025567116.1:0-41162 GCF_020424385.1 Procambarus clarkii | reverse complement strand
ATGGTAGTAGAAAATTATATATTTTTCCTTAACCTTGTGGCGGAAAACTTGGATTTACAATCGATGACTTCATGGACGGTCCTAGAGAAGATTCGGAACTTGGAAGGAGCTTTCGGTGGTAAGATATGTACTACCAATGACATTATAGTCTTACATCAAGCACAGATGTGTGTACGAGTCACACACCTGCCTTAATCAGTCATATATACTCCTCATTCAAAATAAACCACAGTTGCATGTAAGAACAACACTTGCCTCAGTCACAGTCACAAATTCTCCACATTCATTGTCAAGCACAAATAAATGTAAGAGTCACATACCTTCTTCAGGCACAGTCACATATTCTACACATTCATAGTCAAGCACAGATATATGTAAGAGCCACACACCTGCCTCAGTCACAGGCACATATACTTATCATTAATAGTCAAGCATAGATGTATGTAGGAGTCACACACCTGCCTCAGTCCCAGTCATAGACACTCAACATCCACAATCATACACATATGTATGTAAAATCTACACACCTGCCCCAGACACAGTCACATATACTCATCATTCATACTCAAACACAGATGTATGTAAGAGCCACACACCTGCTCCAGACACAGAAGCATATACTCATATATAGCATATACACAGCATATACTCAACACTCATAGTCAAGCACACCTCCTCCCCCGCAAACTCCTACACTTGTAGGGAATGTGGGTGAAATTGGATATAAGAAAGTGAGCTTCAAGGTAATGTACTCAAACATTGATGGGATTACCAATATAGCAAGTGAACTGGCAGAAAGGGTGCAAGAAGAAAACCCTGATGTAATAGAACTAACGGAAACAAAATTGTCAGGAGTCATAACAGATGCTGTGTTTTCAAAGGACTACTATATAGTAAGGAAAGAGTGGGAAGGGAGAGGAGGTGGAGGAGTGGCCCTGCTGATAAGGAAGGACTGGAGTTTTGATGAGATGGAAATTCTGGGCTGTGACGGATTCAGAGATTACATGACAGGAACTATAACAATGGGTGGACCTAAGATAATAGTGGCAGTCATTTACAACCCTCCCCTAAATGACAGAAGACCTAGACAGGAGTTTGATAGGAACAACATGGCAACCATTAATATAATAGAGAGAGCAGCTTCAGTTGCCTGCAGGAATGGCTCAAGACTCTTAATCATGGGTGATTTCAACCATGGAAAGATAGACTGGGAGAATGGGGACCCACATGGTGGTGCAGATACGTGGCGAGCTAAACTCTTGGAAGTGGCAACAAGGAATTTTCTGAGCCAGCATGTCAAGGAACCCACAAGAATGAGAGGCAGTGATGAACCAGCTAGACTCGACTCCATATTCACCCTGAATGAGTCAGAAATAAGGGAAGTCAAAGTTAAAGCCCCCATAGGAATGAGTGACCACAGTGTACTGACCTTTGAGTACTTGGTGGAGGTAGGGATAACCTATCCAAGGATGGGAGTGGAGGGGAAAAGACTGAATTACCGAAGAGGAAAATATGACGAGATGAGGGACTTCCTCAGGGGAATTCCATGGGAAACAGAACTTAGAGACAAGAATATGTAGGTCATGATGGATTTTGTCACCCAAAAGTGCCAGGAAGCTGCAGACAGGTTTATCCCCGTCCAAAAGGAGAAAAACGAAAAACAACAGAAAAACCCATGGTTCAACCAGGAACGTAAGGTAGCGAAACAACTGAGTAAAAGAACATGGAGAAACTACAGAAATAACAGAACACCAGAGAGCAGGGAGAGATACCAGAGGGCCAGAAATGAGTACATCAGAGTGAGGACGGAAGCAGAGAGAGAGTTTGAAAATGACATCGTGAGTAAAGCCAAGACCCAACCAAAGCTGCTCCACAGCCACATCAGGAGGAAAACAGCAGTGAAGGAACAAGTGATGAAGCTGCGGAAAGGGGAGATCAGATACACAGAGAATGACAAGGAGGTGTGTGAAGAACTCAACAAGAGATTCCAGGAGGTCTTCACAATAGATCAAGGAGAAACCCCTGCACTAAATGAGGAGGCGGCAAACCAAGCAACCTTGGAGGAATTTGACCTCACCAGTGATGAGGTCAAAAGGTGTCTGCTGGAGCTGGATGTGACAAAGGCTGTTGGGCCTGATAGAATCTCACCATGGATACTAAAGGAAGGTGCAGAAGCACTAAGTGTGCCACTCTCTATGGTGTATAACAGGTCACTGGAAACAGGAGACTTACCAGAAAGTTGGAAGACAGCTAACATGGTCCCAATATACAAAAAGGGTGACAGGCAAGAGGCACTGAATTACAGGCCAGTTTCCTTAACTTGTATACCATGCAAGGTGCTGGAAAAGATCGTGAGAAAAAGGCTCGTAGAGCATCTGGAGGGAAATAACTTTGTAACACACCACCAACATGGGTTCAGGGATGGTAAATCGTGCCTCACAGGTTTAATAGAATTTTATGACCAGGCAACGAAAATTAGGCAGGAAAGAGGAGGGTGGGCCGACTGCATTTTCCTGGATTGCCAAAAAGCCTTTGACACAGTACCCCATAAATGGCTGTTAAAAAAGTTGGAGCAACAGGCAGGAGTAAAAGGGAAGGTGCTCCAGTGGATAAGGGAGTACTTAAGCAACAGGAAACAGCGAGTAACGGTGAGGGGGGAGACATCAGAGTGGCGAGATGTCACCAGCGGAGTCCCACAGGGCTCAGTACTTGGACCCATCCTGTTTCTAATATATGTGAACGATCTTCCAGAGGGTATAGACTCATTCCTCTCGATGTTTGCTGATGATGCAAAAATTATGAGAAGAATCAAGACGGATGAAGATAGACCGAGACTACAGGATGACCTAGATAAACTGGAGGAATGGTCTAGAAAATGGCTGCTAAAGTTCAACTCGGGAAAGTGTAAGGTGATGAAATTAGGTGAAGGGAGCAGGAGGCTGAACACAAGGTATCATCTGGGGGGAAATCCTGCAAGAGTCAAATAGAGAGAAGGATCTTGGGGTTGATATCACACCGAACCTGTCCCCAGAGGCCCACATCAAAAGAATATCATCAGCGGCATATGCTAGACTGGCCAACATGAGAACTGCCTTCAGAAACTTGTGTAAGGAATCTTTCAGAACCCTGTATACCACTTATGTAAGACCAATCCTGGAGTATGCAGCTCCAACTTGGAGTCCATACCTAGTTAAACACAAGACAAATTTAGAGAAGATTCAGCGGTATGCCACCAGGCTCGTCCCGGAACTGAGAGGATTGAGCTACGAGGAAAGGCTAAAGGAGCTGAACCTCACATCTCTGGAAAACAAAAGAGTAAGGGGAGACATGATAACCACCTACAAAATTCTCAGGGGAATTGACAGGGTGGACAAAGACAAACTCTTCAGCACTGGTGGGACACGAACAAGGGGACACAGGTGGAAACTTAGTACCCAGATGAGCCACAGAGACGTTAGAAATAATTTTTTCAGTGTCAGAGTAGTTAATAAATGGAATGCACTAGGAAGTGATGTGGTGGAGGCTGACTCCATACACAGTTTCAAATGTAGATATGATAGAGCCCAGTAGCTCAGGAATCTGTACACCAATTGATTGACAGTTGAGAGGCGGGACCAAAGAGCCAAAGCTCAACCCCCGCAAGCACAATTAGGTGAGTACAGATGCCTGTAAGAGCCACACACCTGACTCAGACACAGTAACATATACTCATCATTCATAGTCAAACACAGATGCCTATAAGAGCCCCACACCTGCCTCAGTAAGTCATGGACCAGTCCTGACACTCCTGCCTCACATATATTAACTCTCTCAAATGTAGTGAGTTCATCATTGTCTCCCTCATTGTTACCTCATTTACTTGTTTCTCATAACGAGTCACAATGAACATGATGTGAGAGACGAGTCACACTCACACACAAGGAACATGATGTGAGTGACGAGTCACACTCACATACAAGGAATATGAGTAACACACACATGGGGGCCTCGTAGCCTGGTGGTTAGCGCGCAGGATTCGTAATTCTGTGGCGCGGGTTCGATTCCCGCACGAGGCAGAAACAAATGGGCAAAGTTTCTTTCACCCTGAATGCCCCTGTTACCTAGCAGTAAATAGGTACCTGGGAGTTAGTCAGCTGTCACGGGCTGCTTCCTGGGGTGTGTGTGTGTGGTGTGGGGAAAAAAAAAAAAGTAGTTAGTAAAACAGGTGATTGACAGTTGAGAGGCGGGCCGAAAGAGCAAAGCTCAACCCCCGTAAAAAACACAACTAGTAAACACACACTCAAGTAACATGAGTTACACTCACACACAAGGAACACGAGACACACTCTCACACAAGGAGCATGATTCACACACACACAAGGAACGTGAGTCACACACACACACACAAGGTACATGATATTTGAGGCGAGTTACGCTCACACCTAACTTATGGCCTGACAGCTGAGTGGACAGCGCTCGGGATTCGTAGTCCTAAGGTTCCGGGTTCCATTCCCGGTGGAGGCGGAAAAAATGGGCAGTTTCTTTCACCCGGATGACCCTGTTATCTAGCAGTAAATAAGTACCTGGGAGTTAGACAGCTGCTACGGGCTGCTTCCTGGGGGTGTGTAACAAAAAGGAGGCCTGGTCGAGGACCGAGCTGCGGGGACACTGAGCCCCGAAATCATCTCAAGATAACCTCAAGATAACCACACACAAGGAACCTGAGTCACACTGCCGCAAAATGAACATAAGTTACACACATGGAACATGATGTGAAAGACGAGTCACACTCATACACAAGTAACAAAAGTCAAACTCACGCACAAGGAACATGAGTCACACTCACTCACAAGGAACATGAGTAACACACACACATAAGGAACAAGATGTAAGAGACGAGTTACACTCACACACAAGGAACATGAGTCACACTCACACTCAAGGATCATGAATTAGACTCACACACACATGGAACTTGAATCACATTAACACACAAGGAACATGACTCACACTCACACACATAAGAAACATGACACACACACACACACACACACACACACACACACACACACAAACACACACAAACATGAGAAGTTTCCTAAGTTAAATACCTTGGGACACAGACCTCAGAGATAAGTCTGTACAGGGTATGATGGACTATGTTACCCAAAAGTGTCAGGAGGCAGTAAACAGGTTCATCCCGGCCCAAAGGGAAAAATCCGAGAAGCAACAGAAGAATCCATGGTATAATAGGGCATGTATGGAAGCGAAGAAACTGAACAAAAGGGCGTGGAGGAACTTCCGGAATAACAGAACACCAGAAAGCAGAGAGAGATACCAGTTAACCAGGAATGAGTACGTCAGGGTGAGAAGAGAAGCAGAGAAAAGTTTTGTAAATGATATAGCAAACAAAGCCAAGACCGAGCCAAAGCTACTCCACAGTCACATCAGAAAGAAAACAACAGTGAAAGAACAGGTATTGAAACTTAGAACAGCGAGGACAGGTATACAGAGAATGACAAGGAAGTGTGTGAAGAACTCAACAAGAGGTTCCAGGAGGTCTTCACAATAGAACAAGGTGAGGTCACTGTGCTAGGAGAAAGGGAGGTAAACCAGGCAGCCTTGGAAGAGTTCGAAATTACGAGATAGGAGGTCAAGAGACACCTGCTGGATCTGGATGTTATAAAGGCTGTTGGTCCAGATGGGATCTCACCATGGGTACTGAAAGAGTGTGCAGAGGCACTTTGCTTGCCACTCTCCATAGTGTATAGTAAGTCACTGGAGACGGAGACCTACCAGAAATATGAAAGACGGCGAATGTGGTCCCAATATACAAAAAAGGGTGACAGACAAGAGGCACTGAACTACAGGCCAGTGTCCTTGACTTGTATACCGTGCAAGGTGATGGAGAACATATTGAGAAAAAACCTAGTAACACATCTGGAGAGAAGAGACTTCGTGACAACCCATCAACATGGGTTCAGGGAGGGTAAATCTTGCCTTACAGGCTTGATAGAATTCTACGATCAGGTGACGAAGATTAAGCAAGAAAGAGAAGGATGGCTGGACTGCATTTTTTTGGACTGTTGGAAAGCCTTTGACACAGTACCCCAAAAAATGTTGATGCATAAGCTGGAGAAACAGGCAGGAGTAACTGGTAGGGCGCTCCAGTGGATAAGGGAGTACCTAAGCAATAGGAAGCAGAGAGTTACAGTAAGGGATGAGACCTCAGAATGGCGTGAAGTCACCAGTGGAGTCCCACAGGGCTCTGTACTCAGACCTATCTTGTTTCTGATATACGTAAATAATCTCCCAGAGGGTATAGACTCATTCCTCTCAATGTTTGCTGACGACGCCAAAATTATGAGAAGGATTAAGACAGAGGAGGACAGCTTGAGGCTGCAAGACGACCTGGACAAGCTGCAGGAATGGTCGAACATATGGCTGTTAGAGTTTAACCCAAGCAAATGTAATGTAATTAAGATAGGGGTAGGAAGCAGAAGACCAGATACAAGGTATCATTTGGGAAATGAAATACTTCAAGAGTCAGAGAGAGAGAAGGACCTGGGGGTTGATATCAAGCCAGACCTGTCCCCTGAAGCTCATATCAAGAGGATAACATCACCAGCATATGCAAGGTTTGCTAGCATAAGAACGGCCTTTAGAAACTTGTGTAAGGAATCTTTCAGAACATTTTATACCACACATATGTCAGACCAATCCTGGAGTATGCAGCTCCTGCATGGAGGGCATATCTAGTCAAGCATAAGACTAAACTGGAAAAGGTTCAAAGGTTTGCCACCAGACTAGTACCCGAGCTGAGAGATAAAAGCTACGAGGAGAGACTACGGGAATTTAACCTCAGTTCGTTGGAAGACAGAAGAGTTAGGGAGGACATGATCACCACATTTATGATTCTGAAGGGAATCGACAGGATTGATAAAGACTGGCTATTTAACACAAGGGGCACATGCACTAGGGGACACAGGTGGAAAGTGAGTGCCCAAATGAGCCACAGAGATATTAGAAAGAACTTTTTTAGTGTCAGAGTGGTTGACAAATGGAATGCATTAGGAAGTAATGTGGTGGAGGCTGACTCCATACACAGTTTCAAGTGTAGATATGATAGAGCCCAATAGGCTCAGGAACCTGTACACCTGTTGATTGACGGTTGAGAGGCAGGGCCAAAGAGCCAGAGCTCAACCCCTGCAAGCACAACTAGGTGAGTACAACTAGGAGAGTACACACACAAAAAAACACACACACACACACACACACACACACACACACACACACACACACACACACACACACACACACACACACACACACACACCTCTCTCTCCCTCTCTCTCCCTCTCCCCCTCTCTCTCCCTCCCCCCCCTCTCTCTCCTCCCCCCTCTCTCTCCTCTCCCTCCCCCCTCTCTCTCCCCCTCCCCCCTCTCTCCTCTCCCTCCCCCCCCTCTCTCTCTCCCCCTGCCCCTCTCTCTCTCCCCCTCCCCCTCTCTCTCTTCCCCCCCTCTCTCTCTCTCCCCCTCCCCTCTCTCCCTCACCCCCTCTCTCCCTCCCCTCTCTCTCTCCCTCCCCTCTCTCTCTCTCTCCCCTCTCTCGCTCCCACCCCTCTCTCTCTCTCCTCCCCGTCTCTCTCTCCCTCCCCCCCTCTCTCTCTCTGTCTCTGTCTCTCTCTCTCTCTCTCTCTCTCTCTCTCTCTCTCTCTCTCTCTCTCTCTCTCTCTCTCTCTCTCTCTCTCTCTCTCTCTCTCTCTCTCTCTCTCTCTCTCTCTCTCTCTCTCTCTCTCTCTCTCTCTCTCTCTCTCTCTCTCTCTCTCTCTCTCTCACTCTCTCTCTCTCTCTCACACACACACACACACACTCATAGGGAAATCATGGAAGGGAGACGAACTCTGACTGCCAAACGCAGGAGGACATTCGCAACTGGAACAAACACAGAGGATGGGGTGGAACAGGAAGCCTGGATGAAGGAAGTACTCCAGCAAATGCGGAATGAATTCAGTGAAGGACTGAGGGTAATGAGGGAGACAGTAGCCAACCTGCAAGATGATTTAAGGGCAGCAAAGGAGGAGATAAGATACCTAAGGGAGACTCTTCCACAATACCAGGCACAAACCGTACCCCAGGGAGATGGGAATGCTACTGTGGAGGGGACCACCACAACCCAGATCTCATTTGCTGAAATGCTTAAAAAGAGCCCTGAAGCTAGGTCTGCGGTTAGGGAAGTTGCCATGGAAGTGGCTTCCTCTCAGGAAGCAGCTAGATGTACTAGCCGGCTGATAGAGAGAAATAGAGCAGTAGTAGTAGCAGGCATTAAAGAACAAACAGGGACCAGACCAAAGGAGCGGAGAGACAAGGACAAAAACATGATTAAAGAGATCCTTAAAGAGGTAAGGATGGAGGGAGCTGAGCGAAATGTTGAAAAGGTTTTCAGGCTTGGAAAGTACAACAAGGACAGAGACCGAATGATAAAGGTGGTTTTCATGAGCGAAATCGCGAAAGGGGAACTGCTAGCAAGGAAGTGTTGTCTAAAAGGGTAGAGAAGTTCAAGAAAATATTCCTGCAGAGGGATATGACAAGGGAAGAGAGAATACGGACAGCAGACGCGAGGAAGGAGCGCAGGGAGAGAGAAGGAAATCAGAGTACCACAACCCAGAACCCTACAATCCCAGAGGGAAGTGGAGAACCCTCCTCAAACAGTGCAACAGCCACAGGGATTGGGGCACCACCCCCACATTCTACCCAACAGACACCCAACCTGCGCCATCCCCTGTCAGCCCCCCACTAAGTACCCACCTAGGGCACCCTCCCCCCACCCACCCCCCTCCCCCTACTCACCCCCCTTCTCCCCCTCACCCCTCTCCCCAGGACCTCCCTTCTCCCCCATCCCCCATGCCCTCCCTTCTCCCACATGCCTTCCCGTCTCTCCCACCCCCATGCCCTCCCTTCCCCCCCTCCCCCCTAAGCCCCCCGTTCTCCCCCACCCCACCTAAGTCTTCCCCTCTCCCCCACTCCCCTAAACCCTCCCCTCTTCCTCACCCACCTCAGCCCTCCCTTTTCCTCCACGCCCCCCAAGCCATCCACCCTTTTCTCTCCCCCCAAGCCCCCCATCTCCCCTATCCCCCACAGCCTCTCCTCCCCCCATGCTTCCCCAACCCTCCCTCTCTTACCCACCCCCTGTACCCTCCCCCTCTTATCCACCCCTGTACCTTCCCCCTCTTATCCACCCCCTGTACCCTCCCCCTCTTATCCACCCCCAGTACCCTCCCCCTCTCCCCCACCACCCCAAGCCCTCCCTCCTCCACCAATCCCCCCGTGCCAGGTCCCCCCAGCTCCCACTCACCCCAGATCCCAAAGGTCCCCCCCAGAAAAGAAGCAGAAGAGAGTCAGTTTCAGGGTGATGTACTCGAACATAGATGGGATCACAAGCAAGACAAGTGAACTAAGGGAAAGAGCACAAGAAGTTAACCCAGATGTAATCGGACTCACTGAAACAAAACTCTCTGGAATCATAACGAATGCCGTGTTTCCCCAGGAGTATACAGTAATAAGGAAAGAGAGGGAAGGGGAGGAGGCGGAGTGGCCCTACTCATGAGAAGGGAATGGAGTTTTAAGGAGATGGCCATCCCGGGCTGTGAGGAGTTCAGAGACTACATAGCAGGCACCATAACAATGGGAGGACCAAGAATAGTAGTAGCAGTAATATACAACCCTCCACCAAATCACAGGAGACCCAGTCAAGAGTATGAAAACAACAACAAGGCAGTTAACACTATAATTGAGAGGGCAGCCTCTGCTGCCTGTAAAAATAGATCCCACCTGCTCATCATGGGCGACTTCAATCACGGAAAGATTGACTGGGAGAACAAGGAACCGCATGGAGGCGAAGATACGTGGAGAGCCAAACTATTGGAGGTGGTGACAAGCAACTTTTTAACCCAGCATGTCGGAGAACCCATAAGGATGAGAGGCAATGACGAACCAGCGAGACTCGACCTAGTCTTCACTCTGAACGACTCCGACATAAGAGAAATCGGTTTTGAGGACCCAGTAGGAATGAGCGACCACAGTGTACTGGTGTTTGAGTACTTGATTGAAGAAGGGTTATTGAACTCGAGGAGGGAGACCGAAACCAAAAGGTTAGCATACCGAATGGGAAACTATGAGGGGATAAGAAAATTCCTAACATATATAGCATGGGAAACAGAGCTCAGGGGAAAGACGGCCCAAGATATGATGGATTACATCACGCAGCAAACAAGTTTGTCCCAGTCCAAAAGGAAAACAGAGAAATGAAGATGAGAAACCCATGGTTTAATCAGAGATGTAGGCTAGCTAAGCAGCAAAGTAAAAGGGCATGGAGAAACTATAGGAATAACAGGACACTGGAGAGCAGAGAAAGATACCTGAATGCCAGGAATGAATATGTCAGGATGAGAAGAAAGGCAGAAAGACAATACGAAAATGACATCGCAAGCAAGGCAAAGACTCAGCCTAAATTGTTGCATAGCCACATTAGGAGAAAAACAACAGTAAAGGAACAGGTTATGAGATTAAGGATAGGGGCGGAAGGATTCACTACAAATGACAAGGAAGTGTGTGAGGAATTGAATAAGAAATTCCAGGAGGTCTTCACCTTAGAGCAAGGAGAAATTCCAGAGGTAAGTGAGGGAATAGCTAACCAGGAACCACTGGAAGAGTTTGAGATTACCAGTGGGGAAGTAAGGAAGTGTTTACTAGAGTTGGACGTGACGAAGGCTATAGGCTAAGATGGAATCTCCCCTTGGGTTCTAAAGGAAGGAGCAAGAGAACTGTGCCTACCACTCTCCATAGTGTATAACAAATCACTGGCAACAGGGGAACTGCCAGATATTTGGAAAGCAGCTAACGTAGTCCCGATATACAAGACAGGGGATAGACAGGAGGCACTGAACTACAGGCCAGTGTCCCTAACCTGCATACCATGCAAGCTGATGGAGAAGATTGTGCGAAAAAAACTAGTGGAGCATCTGGAGCGAAGGAACTTTGTAACACAGCATCAACATGGGTTCAGGGATGGCAGGTCCTGCTTCACAGGGTTACTTGAATTCTACGACCAGGCAACAAAAATAAGGCAAGAAAGAGAAGGGTGGGCAGACTGCATATTTTTGGATTGTCAGAAAGCCTTTGATACAGTGCCACACAAGAGGCTAGAGGGTTTGATTTCAAAGCCAAGACCGAACCAAAGCTACTACACAGTCACATCAGGAGGAAGACAACAGTGAAGGAACAGGTGATGAAACTTAGGGTGGCCGAGGACAGGTACGCAGAGAATGACAAAGAGGTGTGTGAAGAACTCAACAAAAGGTTCCAAGAGGTCTTTACAATAGAACAGGGAGAAATCACCCATACCTATTTTTAGGGGTGGTTCAGGAAATAGTTACAGTTAAGGTGGAAATCGATCTCCCATTCAAGTTAAATGACATCATGTTGTCTATTACATGCCTAGTTGTTGACAGTATCCATTTTCCTGGTGACATTCTCTTAGCTTTGTACACCATGAGTGATGAAAATATAGTATTGTTTGCCCTTCATAGAACAAGGGCAAGGTATCAAGGATCAAGTCATACCACTATGCGGTATGTATAAGATGGGTCATGGGTTCTGTTACGAACCTTACCTACTGTGGAGGTTAGTTTCAAGTATAGAATGTTTGTGGACACGGTGGAGAATGTTTGATAGGAAAATATCTACAGCTGATGTCAAAGAGGGCGCGAGTCACCAGTAATACTCCGCCCAGCAAAGAAGTACCTTCTCAGCTGGAGATTGTTAGGAATAATGTGAACTGGAATAGCCTAACTATGTAAGGGAAAAATGGACTCAATCAAAAAGCATGCATAAGGAATATGGTAAATAAAGTCAATAGAGGGTTTGATTTCAAATGAAAAGAATAGAGTATTAAGGGGCAATGACTCAAGAGAGGTGGACGCCATCTTGACGTGAGGGGAGGTGGATACGTTGACGACCAGACCTTGCTATTGGGGGGGGGGAGGGATTTTCTCCAGCTGTACAGTCAGATAAGCCATTATTACTTATTATCAGCCATGCAAGATATTGTATAGTCGTTATACAGACTTTGGAGATGTTCTTTAAGAGAGAGTCCAGGTTTCCTGGAGGTGTTAATATATGTGTCATCGGTTGATAACTGTGGTGGCTGTGTGCACGGTTCCAGGTTTGGGGCTGTGAGCCGTAGGGTATCTAGAGCCCGCTAGGGACTTATATTAATTCAAAATGACCTTGTGTAGTAAGGAACAACATTTAATATAGGTAATATCGTTTGTTTTATACGTGTAAGTTTGAGTCTTTGTACAAGGCTGTTTTCCTTACTCCTTGATTTTCCCCTAGGCTCAAGTAAATTTATTTATCTCCCCTAGACAACATTTAAAGATACACCACCACCAAATTCTTGACAGGTCTCCATGGCACACAAACTATGACAACAAAATCATGACACAATTGATGACATAAATAAGACACAACCCATGACACAATGACTCTTGGACAGGCTACACTTGAGTAGCCTGTCCAAGAGAACCTCACATATTGAGCAGCCTGATCAAAAGCTTAATAAAAGTGTATAGCCTATATGTGTAACCTGACAATAATTGTGTAGTCTATTTATTCACTTTGCCTTGTGTAGAAATTTAGAATATTTTTAATATGGGTATAATATGATTATGTATTTTATTAATTATTTATGTACATTTTATTAATCTTTATGAAAAGTGTTATAAAAAAATTTGTGCATGTGTTCTCTAGTGCAAAAATTTACCAGTTGACAGGGCAATCAAGTGAACTAAGCACTGTCCTTATCAGTTTTCCCAACTAATTCTCAGCTTAAAAGAGAAAGATGGTGCAGAAGCATAAATTTTGTGTTGGAATCTGCTGTATCTTAGCATACTAAAAATGAATTTGGTAGCACAGGAAATTGTCAACAATCCTAGTGTTGAGAGTTTGAAAGCGACAAGACTATCATTGTGGCTGTTAGCAAGCACTATGGACTATTATTGCACATGGGAATGGTGAACACAGAACTGCTAAGAGAGATAATGATGCACTGGGTAGATGAGTAAATTCTCCCACAGGAAATATTAGAGCAGTCCCCGTCCACCAGTGGTGCAAATGTTGTAACTACAGGAAAGGTAGGGACTCAGATGCAGTGGCAGGCAGAATTGGAACTAAAGAAGTTGCAGTCGGAGGCAGAGCAAGCTCAGAAGAGGCTAGAGGCAGAGCAAGCTCAAGAACTAGCTATGAAGAGGGTAGAAGTGGAGCTAGCTCAGAAAAAAAAAGAGTTAGAGATTAGGCTAGCAGAATTGGGAATTAGATCAGAAAATACCGGTGTTGTTGACTTAGGAATACCTTGGCAGTTAAAGGTTAACAAAAATGGCAAGTTTCCTCTATTCTGTGAGACTGACCCAGACCAATTCTTCACTCATTTTGAAAAGTTGGCACGGAGTATGGAATGGCCTGAAACACAATGGGTATCTCTTTTGCAGGGTCAGTTGGTGGGAAAGGCACAGAAGATATTTGCAGCTATGCTTTTGAGTGACAGATTTGACTATGAAAAGGTAAAGGCAACCATTCTTATTGCTTATCAACTTGTTCCCGAGGCTTATAGGCAAAAGTTTAGACAACTGAGACGAGACCCAAGTCAAACCTTGGTAGAATTTGCACAAGAAAAATATAATATGTTTAATTTATTAAACAGAGATGCTGGTTAGATGCAGAAAAAATTAGGGATCTGGACTCTTAAAAAATTTACATTTAGTAAAAGAATTTTTATCTTGCATACCTTCTAATGTGGTTTTGTATTTGGCAGAGAAATTACCCAGATATATTTATGAGTTGACAAAATTAGCAGATGAATATGAGTTGATGCATAAAGTAACTTTTTAAAAATAAAATTTAATCAAATAGACAAGGATCTGGTCGAGCAGTAAACTCCTCCGCCAGATTTGGGTCCCACATGTACCCAACAGCAGGTCAAGGAAACACTTTTTCAAAGGTGCCAGGTGGTAAAGAGAGTAATGTGAAACCCAAAGAGGATTACACCAGTAATAAGCCTCACCCAGAGTTGAAACAGTGTTCCTACTGCCTTAGAAGGGTCATGTTGTTAAGAGTTGTTGGTTTCTTCACCCAGAAAAGAGGCTTATGGCACTCACAGTGTGTGAGGGGAGAAAACCAAATGTGTAACAAAAATAATGGGGAAAAAAGCACTTGCTATAAATCATTTTGGAGAGTTTATATCAAATGGAAAATTATAGTGTGCAAATGGTTTGTGGCATGATGTTAAAAATTTAAGGGATTCAGGAGCATCCCAATCTTTACTATTAGAGAGTGTTTTACAATATATACAGTCTACAGAGACTGGGGAGGTAATGATTATACAGGGAATCACTGGAAATTTCCAAACTGTACCCTTGAGGGAAGTAAACCTTGACTGTGATTTTATTAAAGGCAAAAGTTTAATAGGTGTTAGTCCTAAATTACAAGTTGCTGGCATTAATCTAATTGTGAGAAATGATCTTGTTGGTCAAGTTAAAAAAGATGACCACCTAATAATGCTAACTAAGCCAGAGGTGATTAGGGTATGGACAGATTCTGAGGACAAGGTAATGTACCCAGCATGTGCCGTGACTCAGTCAAAATCAGAGTTTCAAATATCACAAACTCCCTATAATGTAAGTCAGGAGACAAAATTAGAGGTTAACCAATCAAATAGTGAAGTGGATCTTTGTGACACTTTTATGGCCAAGTTGGAAGAAGCAGATGGGAACAGGATAGGGAACACCTCCACCAAACCACTTAGGAAAAGGGGTAGGGGAGAGTGTAGTCCAGTTATCACATCTGGCTCTTCAGACTTGAGATCAAAATCAAATTTTACTCATCAGCAAAGAACTGATCCTACGACTGACTTGCATAATAAGGCAGTAGCTGAACTAGAAGTAGAATCGGAGGCTATCTTGAGTTATCTTAAGTTATCTTGAGATGATTTCGGGGCTTTAGTGTCCCCGCGGCCCGGTCCTCGACCAGGCCTCCACCCCCAGGAAGCAGCCCGTGATAGCTGACTAACACCCAGGTACCTATTTTACTGCTAGGTAACAGGGGCATAGGGTGAAAGAAACTCGGCCCATTGTTTCTCCCCGGCGCCCGGGATCGAACCCGGGACCATAGGATCACAAGTCCAGTGTGCTGTCCGCTCGGCCGACCGGCTCCCTTAACTTATGACTTATTACTACACTAAAGAGGTGTTGGTGCGGAAGTAGAGACCTAGGAGCTCACCTGTGTCACACACTTGGGAGGTAGTTAATCAAGTAGTCCTATTGAGGGGTTATAGAGAAGAGGTGCTAAGTGTAGCCCATGATTCACCAATAGGCGGTCATCAGGGTATTGCATAAACATATAATGAAATAAGCAAGTATTTTACCTGGCCTGGATGATGAAAGATGTCATCCAGTATTGTAATGAATGTCCAATATGTATAAAAACTGGCAAACCAAACCAGGTAGTACCAAAAGCTCCTTTACAGCCAATTGTGGTGGCTGAGGAACCTTTTACCCATATTATAGTTGATGTAGTAGGCCAATTGCCTAGAACCAAGAGTGGTAATATGTATATCATCACCATGATGTGTCAGACTACACGCTTTCCTGAGGCATTCCCTGTGAGAAATGCTACAACGAAAGTGGTAGTAAGGCACATAATGAAATTTTATATTATTTTTGGTTTACCTAAAGTAATAGACAGATAATGGGGCCAATTTCACTTCCAAAGGGTTTCAGCAGTTTTGTGGGGAGTTTGGCATCCTCCGTAAGACATCCACTACTTACCATCCTGAGAGCCAAGGTGCTTTGGAAAGGCTGCACCAAACCCTTCAACAAATGCTGAGAACCAGTTGCATGGAAACTGGCAGAGACTGGGATGATGGTCTTCCACTGATGCTCATGGCACTGAGGGATACTTATCAGGAGTCCCTGGGGTGTTCACCCAACTCAGTAGTTTTTGGCCATGAGGTGAGAGGTCCACTAACCATCTTAAGAGGTAAGTTGGCCGGAAGTCCGAAAAGTGTTGTGCAGGTGAATTAAGTTGATAACTTGCAACAAAAGTTAAACAATAACAGGGCTGAAGCCTTAATTCATCTCAAAGAAGCTCAAGGCAAAATGAAGGCACAATATGGTAAAAAGACAAAGCAACGACATTTTGAGGCAGGTGATAAAGTGGTGGTACTAATGGCACGACAGGGACCAACATTGTTGCATAGGTTCCAAGGTCCTTACACAGTGATAAAAAATACAGTTCCACCAATTATGTAATCCAGACCCCTGATCTCAAGAGAATTGAAATAGGAGTGCATGTGAATAGGATGAAACTAACACAGAGAGGAACTACCAATACCAACTACCATGTACAAACAAGTAACCATGTACAAGAATGTAACAACTCTTGTATATATCTAAAACAAAACAAAAACAGGTACTTAGTGTAATCCAGGTGGATGAGAATAATGGGGAATGTGATTTTCCAGATTTGCTTTTGTACTTAATGCTCATGTACCTTACTTTAGCAACGGGAAGTGGTTGGCTAATGTCCAGAATATTGTGGAACATTTGTCATCAGAGCAGAAGCAGGACTTGGAGCAGTTGCTGATTTCTCATGCAGACATCTTTGGCGATATTCCAACCCAGACTACAATTATTCACCACGACATCGAGGTGACCGACAACCAACCAGTCATGTCACCCCCATATAGAGTCTATCCTACAACGCTGAATCTCATCTGGAAAGAGGTCAACTACATGCTTCAACATGGATTGGTGAGACCAAGCAGCAGCAGTTGGAGTAGTCCTTGTATTTTAGTTCCAAAGAAGAAGGAACTCACAGGTTGGTCATTGACTACCGTAAGCTAAATGTCATGACTATAGATGATAATTTTCCAATACCTAGAATAGATGATTGCATAGACAGTGTTGGTATAGCCAAGTTTGTAACCAAACTAGATTTTTCAAAAGGGTACTGGCAAATTCCTTTAACACCAAGAGCTCGGGAGATGAGTGCACTTGTAACTGCAGATGAGTTGTATGAATTCACTGTAATGCCTTTTGGGTTGAAAAATGCCCCAGCAACTTTCCAGCGTCTTATGAACTTAGTGTTTAAAGACATACCACAATGTAGAGCTTACTTGGATGATATTGTAATTTATCACAATAATTGGGAGGACCATATGAAAGGTTTGACTAAACTATAAAAATGCTTAAAGGAGGCTAATTTAACTGTAAACTTACATAAATGTACTTTTGCTAGAGCTAGTATTTCTTACTTAGGATATGAAGTGGGAAATGGGAAGGTGTTACCACTCAAAAATAAAATAAAGGATATATTAGAGTATCCAATGTTGACTAGCTAGAAGGAGATAGCTAGTTAACAAAGATATCTAGGAATGTGTGCTTATTGTAGGAAGTTCTGTAAAAAAATCTGCAGCAACTGCAACTCCTTTGAGAAACTTGCTATGGAAAAATATAAAGTTTAGATGGTCTCAGGACTGTCAGGATGCATTTACTAAATTAAAAGGAATGTTGTCATCTGGTCCAGTGTTAGCTACTCCTGATTACTCTAAGCAATTTAAACTATATATAGATGCTTCGGATTGGGGTGCTGGTTCTGTACTAAAGCAAGAGGATGATGAGGGTATTAATCATTCAATACATTATTATTCTAAAAAAAATCCAAATGTCAACAGAATTACTCCACAGTGGAGAAGGAGGCTTTGTCATTATTACTAGCTGTTAAAAAAATTGACATTTATGTATCAGCCAATACTGTTGAAGTGTTTACTGATCACAACCCCTTAACATTTGTTGCTAGCATGAAGAATTCTAATCAGAGGATATTAAGGTGGTCTTTACTGTTGCAAGAGTACAATCTGGTCATCAAACATATTCCAGGAAAATTAAATATAGAAGCAGATGCACTTTCTCGATTGCCACTTCCCATGACAAGTTCCACAGTAAAACTGATTATATTAATTTTGTCAATTTGCTGAGTTGCTAGCTTTCGTTTGTCAGATCCTTGTCGCAATAGCATACCTGAGAAATCAGGCACTTAATTGAAGCATCGTAGTTGTGCCGGTGGTCAGGAGAGTAAGTATCAAGACTTTTTGGAGGGGGACGCCCTAACGGCTTCTCGTCCTCTTGCTCACCTAGCAGCTTCCATCTCTGAAGTTAATGGTTCCACAGCTGCTGACAATGTGCTGCGCTCTCATTCTCTCACAAGAGTAAGAGTTAAGATTTAGGGAGTGATTGAGTTGTCGGATGTCATTGCAGAAAGTGAAACATCTGAAGTGAATAGTACATTTGTTGAACCCTTCTGACACAATGCAGGACGGTACTGTTACATTATACGCTGCAAACACTTGTAATGCCGACATCCATCTCCAGTCTGGCACCCGCGAAATAGATTTTACCAATTACTCGCTACTGGTACAAGTGGTGAATGATGTCTCAGTGGAACATACTGTGTGTACACTCACACCAGGAGAACAGGAATCTCAACCAGAGGTGCAAGCTCAACACCTCAGTCCAACAGATTTTCCTGACTCCGTGATTCAACTGTTGGACATTTTAAATTAGGACAGAAGTCATCGCTCTATCTGGAGAAAAGTTAGGTCTCACTCATCTAATCATGCATAAAATTTCCTTTGAGCAAGGTACAACACGAATTTATGTTCCAGGATACCGTTTACTGCATTCTCTCACACTCACTGGCCAGGCCTTGGGCTGAGAGGATGTGCGCGCCTCCTTTCCCTCTTTGGGTTCAGTCCCTCGTCCCCAACCTTGTGCTGTGATCGCCGGGGCAGTATCGTCACAATACTACTGTGCTGCTGAGTGTTCCAACACTGTTGCACAAGTCACTAGAATCAAAGGATCCCTAGAGTGAACTAGTGAGTGGCGCCTGAGGCTTAGAGGCAGGCTAGCCTGCCCCCTCCGCTCCCTTAGGGGCAGCCTACCAAACATTAGTGTTTGATGCATTGCTGGTGCTAATAACACAGCATCACCTGTACAGTGTACCTGGGACTCACTGTAAGATTCTCTAGCAAGAACCACAGGGCATCTACAGCTTCAGGCAACAAACAGCAAGAGAGTTGTGGGATCGTAATCTGTCCCCCACGGTCCTCTGACCCTTGCGGTTAGAGCGCTGACCCAACGGTCCCCCCTAACCCTTCCCTGGCGGGAGGTTGACAGCCGCCAACACTTCAATGATGCCAGCTTTGTACAGAGCTCCTGTACATTCCTAGTTATAAGACTTATCTTCCCCACTTTCTCTTATTCTTCTCATTTCGCCATTTCAACAGGTCAAGTGGAACGGTCCAGTGGCCCATGCGGTTACCTGTAAAATCTGGGGGGCCACTTGATCTGGGCATCTGTTCACCCTTGTAGCAGGGTTAGGCTGTCTTAGGGGACATTCTGTCCACACATAGGAGAATAAGTCACTGAGGGCTACCCTCTGCGAGTCCCAACCAACCAAGAGGAATATCCAAGTGTTTATCCAAGTGGTCTGAGCACTCTCAGACTCACTGAGAGTGCTCTTCCCCTCAGAGTAGGTTTATGACTGTTGGCGCTGATGACTGGTAAGGCATGCTGCCTGCTCTGCCATTTGTCATGTTATTCATCATCACATGGTTATAAATGGTATTAACCAGGTATCAGGTATCGGACCAGGTATCAACCATCAACCAAATCAACCAGGATGATATTATTTCAAATTAATGTCGCCTGAAGAAGCAGTAATGGAGGAGGTAGCTGCCGGGCCATCAGGGCTCCCCCCCCCACCATGACCAGTGACGCTGTCACCCCACCATCCAGTGATGGGTTTATGACCGTGTTAAGTAAAAATCAGAGAAGGAAACAAAAGCGTGGTGAACAACAGGGTGGACTACGTCCGCTAGCACCAAAGACAGAGTACACGCGCCTGGCCTTCCCTAAAGGCACGAGTGTAGCTGACAAGATTGTTTTGAGCAAGGAACTGAGCAAGGCGTACGAACCTGGCTCTGTAGACCTCCTACGTCCACATGTCAACTCCCCATATGTGTACGTTTCAAGACAGAATAAGCAGGTTGTGGGTGCTCTTCAGCAAGGAACAATAGGTGGTATAAAGTTCTCCCTTCAAGATAATCCATCGCGAAACAAGAAGATGGATGAATACCTGGTCTACAGATACCATCAAGAGTATCCACTAGAGTGGGCCTATGAATTAGACGGGGTTCACAAAGCAAGAAGATTGACCAAAAATTATAAACCTACCAGTCGAATAGTCATAGTCTGGATGAAGCCTGATCCGCCACCTAAAAAGTATTGGTTTTGGTGGGGTGTATGCGTCCCCCAGCACGTTCAGGGTGTGGGACCCGAGCCCTGTGGAGTGTTACGAGTGCTGTGGTAGTGGCCACATAGCTAAGCACTGCTGGTGCTCCACACCCAAGTGTGCTCTCTGTTCCGGTGATCACCCACTGAAGAACTGTCCGTAAAAGGAAGACCAGAGACCAAAGAAAACTGGAACAGTAGCAACAGAACACTGTAACAGAAGCAGGGCAACAACCTGAAACTGTGACTCCAACTAAACCGCCGCTGAAGTGTTTCAGATGTGGTACGGAAGGAGTAACCATCTGGCTCTCACACTACCAAACGGCCAGCCTCCCTTGGCACAAGGAGGCAAGTGCCCAATACTCAACAAGTGCCTACTGATGCCGGCGCTAGTACTGTTGACCCACCCAATAACGGTGACAGTACCAGCAACGCCCCTGACAACACACAACAGCCTGAGATAACAGTTAAAGGACAGTTGGCAGCCTTGCAGGCACAGGTAGCAGAAGTGGCTGAAATTATACAGATGCTACGTCAGGCTCCTTCACAAGAGATACAGCAGCCTCCACACTGCTGTGTCACAGCCGTGGCCAGCGCTGGTAATGGTACCTGCGGTGGTGGTGACGGCAGTAGCGGCAGCGGCGGCAGAGAGGAGAGCGACAACGGAGGCGGTGGCAGCGACGTCGTCAGTCAACTCAGGGATGACAGCAGTGTTAGTGACACAGAAACATTAACTGGAAAAGGAAGTCGATCTGCATCAGCATTTTTTAAAACGATTCATGACCTTAACGACCTCGCTCAAGCCAAGTATGAGAATGGAAAAGATAATACTCTGAGTGACAGTAATTATGCCCTACGACTTACAGAGAACATTCACTCGCGGACCATCCTGAGTTGCTCAGTGATCAAGAAACTGATGATGTCACCAGATGTTCCTGACGACACCAAACGCCAGGTTGGTGCAGCTCTTTACGTCGTAGAGTCACTTTTTGAGTCACAACACCAAGACGATGGCTGCTGCTGACACAAGGACCATTAGGTTTCTCAGTTGGAACATTCGTAGCATCAACAAAAGACTGAATGATCTAATTGCATATGTTACCAGTAACAACATAGATATAATTGCTATACAGGAGCCCTACACGTCCAACATGATTAACAAAACCTCACCAAAGATCAGAGGGTATGCATCCTATAATAACAGTAACGCCACAGGCTTATTAACGTACATCAGAAGTGATTTACCGCACATTCTTGTGAGCACGTCACACAATGTACACACACAGTACCATCACTTTCATGTACAAACTGCAGCAGGCCACTTTTCATTCCTCAACGTATATGCCAGAAGCCAGAAACTCAATGTAGCATTGTTCCCAGATCTAGACAATCATGGGACAATGTACATGGGAGATTTTAATGCTAGACATATTACGCTGGGAGACATTACTAACAACGATAATGGATGCAAATTTATAAAATATGTTTATGACAACAGATTAACCGTGCATACTACGGATACCCAAACTCATTTATTGGGACACAGACTTGATTATGTATTGGGTAGAAACCTTGTGCAAGATAGGATAGAATGTTCGTTGGTAAATCACTTAGTTAGTGATCATTATGCAGTTTCAGCTTCCTATGAGGTACAGTGTGATGTACCTAATAGACATCAGAGACGGAAAATGAATATTCCATATGGCTTGCATGACCACTTTATTAATTGTATTTCAAAATGGTATCAAGATTACACAATAACGAATGTAGAAGCCTTCTTCAGAGATCTCGTTGATACGATTACTACCTACTATGACACATGGGTGTGTTCGGGAACAGGTCGTAAGCCTAGCAGAAGTGGGCAACACCTACCACCACCCAAGTGGGTCCTTGACCCCGTATTTGTTAAAGAACATGAACGAGTAAAGCAACTTGGAGATACATATAAACGAGCCAAAGCACAAGGTGACTTGCATGCATTTCTAGTTGCAAACAGAGAGGTGAGAGACATTAGCAACGTTATACGTAATAAACTTTGGGAAGAGTTCCTACAAAGTATAAATGAGCAAACAACACTTGTTGAAGTTTGGGAAAAGATACGAAAAATCTCTAGACGCAGCCCAACCAACCACTGCACCACAGTCCACTAGAACAAGCAAACATTCTCCTTGATCAATGGGCACTAACATCGAGCTACGACTCACTCCCAATTAACATACAGCGCAAACTTGATGACACGCGCCCCAACAGACAACGAACCATCAATCTTGCCTGTACAGCTATCATCGTGTCGGACCTTAATGATGTAACTGAATGGGAATTAAATCATGCACTAAAGATGGGAAAATCAACTGCTCCTGGAGAGGATGGTATTACTTACAGTCTACGGTCGGGAGCCGGTCGGCCGAGCGGACAGCACGCTGGACTTGTGATCCTGTGGTCCTGGGTTCGATCCCAGGCGCCGGCGAGAAACAATGGGCAGAGTTTCTTTCACCCTATGCCCCTGTTACCTAGCAGTAAAATAGGTACCTGGGTGTTAGTCAGCTGTCACGGGCTGCTTCCTGGGGGTGGAGGCCTGGTCGAGGACCGGGCCGCGGGGACACTAAAGCCCCGAAATCATCTCAAGATAACCTCAAGATAACCTACTGAGATTAGTCTCACACGTACCAGGTAATCCACTATTAGTGTTGTACAGAATGAGTTTACGTGAAGGAGTATTACCTGATGCTTGGACAAAGAGTGTCATTGTTCCCATCCTCAAACCACACTCAGATAATTATAGACCCATATCTCTAACATCGTGTGTTTGTAAAGTGCTTGAACGTATTGTTCTTAACCGACTCATGTATCATATACAGGGGCACCTGTCACCCCAACTGTTTGGATTTATGCCTGGGCTCAGTACACAACACTGTTTTGCTGAGTACTTCGCACATATTGAAGCTTCCCCTCAAACAGTCTTCATCGACCTAGCAGCAGCTTTTGATACAGCAAGCAGAGAAATCATACTGGAACAGCTTACCAAGCTGGGAATACAAGGAAAATGATTGAAATGGATAAAGGGCTATTTGTCTAATCGAACAGCATATGTTTTGTTTAATGGTGTTAAAAGCACAGAGAGCAAACACTTTGAACTGGGAACTCCACAAGGAGGGGTCCTCAGTCCCTTGTTGTTCAACGTTCTGATGCATAAACTTATTAAAGATCTACCAACTAATAATGAAGACACTGTCATTTGTTATGCTGATGATATATGTTTACAGGCTGTCTCTGAGCCTAGAATGCAAGTTCTGCTCGACGCTTTTGCTACTAGAGCTGAGGAATATGGCCTCCTTATCTCTGTACAGAAAACTCGTGCCCTCATTGGCTGTGGTATTCCGCCAGCCAATTATCATATAGATGGGCGAGCACTTGAAAACTGCGAGTCTTACATATACCTTGGTGTCCCCATTAACGACCCTGGGTACCTTTCTTCTCTCAAGAGGAGACTTTGGGAGAGATTAAAGCCCTTGCGGGTCCTTGTTGGTGTCAATCATGGACTTAACGTGAGTCTTGCTAGAATGTTTTATGTATCATTTATACGCTTTGTGATTGACTACAATGCTCTACATCTCACACTGTATACTGACAAAGAGCTGAAATCTCTTGAAACCTTGCAAAATGAAGCTATGCGTCTCATCCTTAGGGCTCCAAAGTCCACGAGAATAGTTAATATGAGAGCAGAGTTAAAATTACCTACCATAAGTGAGAGAATTTTGTCTATTAGCACAGTTTTCGGCGTGAAGGCATTGAGTAGATGTAGACAACACATGAAGTTTCAAGCTAAACTTTCTAATATGCTGCACTCACCTGAGGTCTATAGAAGAAGAACGAAATCTGATTATGTGTATTGGTTCTACAAGGTAGCCAACTCCATCAAAATATTAAATATGTACCCAACTCAACTAATGATTAATCAACCAATTACTCCATGGGATAACTGGGATCTATCAGTTGATTTTGTAAATGCGCCCAAGAAAGATAGTGTGCACACTACATTATTAAAGCAGTTAACACTGAAAAGCATCACTGAAAGTACTCAGAGTATGGGTAACGATGTGTATCAGTGCTATACCGACGGCTCTGTAGAAGAAGGTGGACGATGTACCGGATGTGCATGTAACATATTTGAACAATCTTCTCTCGTACATACAGCAATGAAGCGCGTCAATGACTGGGCAAGTACAACTCAAACCGAACTTGCAGGCATATACCTTGCCACTGAATTTTTAAAAGACAAAGGCAGTGGACTCATATACTGTGACTCGCAGAGTGCACTCCTGGCATTGAACGCACATAGTAGTGACACCCAGAAAATAGTCAGTGATATTCGAATGAATGTTTTAGCTGCTAAAGAAAACAGATTTGAGATTAAATTCTTATGGATACCATCACATGTTGGCATCTCAAGGCATGACACTGCTGATATGCTTGCAAAGACAGCCTGCATAAAACCAGTGGTAGAAATTGATATGGGTGTTTCATTAGCAGTGACAAAGAGAATACTTAAACAAATATCTAATGAAGATCTCACTGACCTAACAAATTCACAAAGACCTGAAAGTTGTAGCATTAAATATTATGATAGATATCGTGAGGAGACATTCACATATGGGACTAATAGAACAAGAACCCGACAATGTGATGTTATAGTGGCCAGAATACGCCTGGGATATAAACGTATCTGGCAGCTTTCTCAAAACCCAAATGTCGAGTACACAATGTGTCAACTTTGTGAAAGAGAAAACATGCACTCTCTTGAACATTATATTGTAGAATGCCCCATACTGACTGACTTTCGCCCTCCTGGGCTAAGGTATACTGAACTCTGTAATTACTATGAGTACTGGAACACTTGATGATATATTGGACTTGTATCCAAGATTGGCCATGTAATATATCAATTATACAATGTATATATATGATGTAACTATATAACCAGAGCTTGTAAAAGCACCTTCATCACCTTCAGTGATTAAGTGCTTAATTGCACACTAGTTTCTTTATCAGCTATCTCGCCCTGTCAGAGAAAATGAGACAAATGTATGTGAATGCATGTGTGTGTATATATGTATGTATATGTGTGTGTGTGTATGTATATGTATGGGTATAAAGTACATATGGAAGCTGATCAGAAATACATTTCACCTTTGTTAATGTACATTAATGACACTATGTAAAAGACACATCAAACACTTTATGTAGGGCATACGTAAATCTGTGTATCTATGTATTTACGTATGTAGGTTAGCTTTGCATTTTAAAAGCACCGAATCACCTTCTGTGGTTGAGTGTTCAATAAACCCCTGAACTATATGTTTAACACTTCTCTAACCCTGTCCATGGAGGACAGAAGAAAATGTATATATGCTAGTTTGCATTGTAAAAGTGTGGCCAAGTCTGTGGTAGAAAAAAAACTGCATTCTCAGAGAGCAGAAACTGATAGACTCATAGAGGAAATATTGCAGTATGATATAATTGAGTCGAGCAATTTACCATGGAATGCTCAATTGATTCTTGTACCAAAACGAGAAGGGACATGGAAACCGGTAATCGACTACCAGAAGATTAAAGAGTAACGATACCTGACCGTTTCCCGATTTTAGTCTTAAATGATTTACTGCAAGCAGGTTGAAACAAAGTATTTTATATGTTAATTTTTTGCAGGGATTCTAGCAAATCCAACTCGATGAGGAAAGTAAACAGTTGACAGCCATTAGTACCTCATATTGGTCATTTTCATTTCAAGAGAATGCCATATGCAAAGCAGCCCAATAACCTTTTCAAGGCTCATGCCAAACCTATTTCGTAGATTGATAGGTAGTTCTCTTCTGGTATATCTTGATGATCTTATAATCATGTCACAAGATGTTCAGACTTACTTCCAGAACCTTAAGAAAATACATGCAATGTTCGCCGAAGCAAATTTAAAATAAAACTCTCAAAGTGTTCATTTTTAAAGAAGATTAATTTCCTTGGTCATACAGTCACAGTTCAGGGGTGACGAATAAAATTCGTCACCCCTGAATATTTTATTATTTATTTATTAGTATAAAATATAATTATTTAATAATATTTTATATTATTAAATATTTAATATTTAATAATATAAAATAATATTTAATAATATTTATTCTATTAATATTAATATTTATTAATATTATTATAATATTTAGAATATTTAATAATATTTTATTCGTCCAATACCTTGGATGAATAAAATATTATTGCCGCCCCTGATTTTCCAAGCCTTGTAATGCAGAAGCCGAGAGGCATTTAATTGGTTTTGTAGGATTTTATTGTTAATTATTGCTGGACTCTCTATTGTAGCCGCCCCACATTACAAGTTGCAAAGAAAAGATGAACCCTTGGTTTGGAATGAAGCCCAAGAACAATAATTCAGAAAGCTCAAAGAGACATTGGATCTCGTCATCTGTCCTTAGGAACCCAGGTTTTTCTAAACCTTTTACGTTGGTCTCAGATGCTGGTGATGTAGGCTTAGATGCTGCATTACTTCAAACCAAAGGTCATAGAGATCAAGCAATAGCTTATGCTACCTGTACATTATTTAAGTAAGGGAAAAATTATAGTGCAACAGAGTGTGAAGCTCTAGCAGTTGTGTGGGCTCTTAAACATTTCCGGGATACAATTTACAATTACCTGTTTCATATTCTTACAGATCATCAACCATTAATTCCTTTGATCAAGAATAAGAATCCTGTCAGAAAATTTGGCAGGAATGAAGGAATGAGTATCAATGGATCTGTTAACAAATTTTGCAGAAACTGAAAAATCGAACAAACACTTGCTCATAATGGTTGACAATTTTTCACAGTATTTCAAACTAGTTCCTATCTCGAACAAAGCATCAGAAAAGATAGCCAGTGCAATCCATGACCAAATAATTTGTAGATATAGTATGAGAAAAAAATCCTCTTAGATAATGGTCCTGAGTTCAATAATAGTGTCATAACTAGTTTGTGTGAATTATATAACATTAAAAAATGTAGCATTATGCCATATCATCCAGCAAGTAATGGGTTAGCAGAGCGTACTAACAGGAAAGTGTTACATGCCTTGAGAGCCACATTGAATTTTGATAACAGTAATTGGGATGAGTTCATATCCTTAATTCAGTGTGTCATAAATTCTCCAATTAAGGCCTCTAGAGCAGACACCACCCTCATGTTATTCTTTATGGTGCAGATAAAATCCTCCCTAATGAATTGATCAATGTACTCCCCTGCTCCTTTGTATAACCTAGATGATTTTCTTCAAGTAAAGTGTAGGCAAATGCAACTAGTTTACCTGATCAAGGAATGCACAAGGTAAGCCCAGAAAGATAACTGTCAGATCTATAGTAACGGATCTATACTTAACCAACACAGCTATGGCCCTATATTCAAGCTAACTAAGAAGTTTTTGGGTCATTATATGAGATAATAGAGGTTATCAAGGGGGTAACAAGTACAAACTTAAGAATTTTTTTTTTACAGGAGAGTTTATAAACGAACATCTGCACCACATGAAGTTTGCTAGTCTCGTCTCTGTGGTGTAGTGGTAAGACACTCGCCTGGCATTCCACGAGCGCTTTGTCATGGGTTCGTATCCTGGCCGGGGAGGATTTACTGGGCGCAAATCCTAAACTGTATCCTCTGTTTAACTCAACAGTAAAATGGGTACTTGGTTGTAAAAATGATTCTTTGCGGCGGGGATTGTATTCCAGGGACCTGCCCGAAACGCTACGCGTACTAGTGGCTGTACAAGAATGTAACAACTCTTGTATATATCTAAAAAAAAATGACTGCTGACGAGACTGATGCAGAAGATTCCCTACCCAGTGAAGAGAAGTGACCCTACCCAGACAAATTCTTCTGCTGGGACACCACCTAATGTAGTTGACAGACAACTTGACGTCGAGCTACCCCATGCCAGTACTTATACTCTTAGATCTAGACCTTTAGTCTCAACTGTGCACTCACCACGCATCCATTGGCTAGATGCTAACGAGTTTAACAACCCAGATGACACCTGGTCACTTGCAGTTTCTGTTCCTGACTTTCAGTCAGAGCCAGAGTTGTATAGTGCTCCTGATGAATTAGGTGTTGACATTCGCAGAATCTATAATTAAGTGCTTTCTGCAGTTGTCTTTCTGGTAACTCCATCCCATGTGCCTCATGTATATACTGTATCATTGTATATACTTCTTTCAACTTTGTTTTTGTCTTCATTCAGATGCATTGTAGTGCCTACTGTGCCATTTGTATTTTTACAGTGCATGTCATCAAATGTTCCATAACTGTTCTAGCAACCACACTGAGACCAGTGACTTCTGACTGCTATCATTAAGATGTTAGCCTTTTTGGTCCAATCCTCGTAAATTGTGTACATTAATTTTTTTCTTGTTATCTAATTATGAAATTAACTGTGGTTGTTACATCATAACTCTTGTTCCATTAAAACAGATAATTATCTTTATTATTAACACAATATTTTTATTGTGTTATTACCATTAACACAAAATGTTGATAATTTTGTTTTAGGCAATACTTTGAATTGTATTGTTCATATCTAATGCTTAAACATGCTTATGTTCTTACTCCAGTTGATGCATTGTTACCATATTTTTCACTGAGTAAATTATGTTCTAATTTTTGTGCATATGCTGAGCCTTGATAATATTAATCCACACCTGATCTGTCTTTTAATGTTTAACCATTGAACTTCGCAATGCGCCTGCAGGCGCTCGACAGGGGGTGTGCAACGCCCCTCAGGATATTAAAATTATTAACGTTACATTCAAAACTGGCGCATGGTGAAGCGGGTACAAAATGGATGCCTGAGGGGCCCCAGTTTTGAAAAAAGCTGCCATCTTGAAAAAAAATTCCAGCATGCCCTGCAGCCATGGGGAGCCTCAGTTTCAAAGCAGCAACCATGTCTGACGCATCATCTACGAGCTCCCACTCCACGGTGACCCGCGGTCATGGAAAACGACTCTCTGAGGAGGAAATACGCAACATTTTGTATGATAACGATGCTATGGATGATGATTTACACAGATCTGATACGAGTGAGGGAGAGACTAAGGTGGAAGATGTCGCAAGTGTATACGGTACACATGCCTCACCTGGCCTGCCTCGCCGCCCTGGGTCAACACCGCTATTCAGTGATAGTACTTGCGATGAATCTTTCTCGGGATTTAGTGACAGGCTCAGATACAAATAGTGTGAATGACCCGAGTATGAGCAGCGAGGGTGTTACCAGGCTAAGTTTTGCTGCCTCAGCAAAACGTCGTGACAAGCAGCAGCATGTCACGCAGCTATAGGACAATGACGACAGTGGCCCCTCTACATCAGATGTTCGTGGTAGGCCTATGATAGCCTCATCTCCTACTATACCCACACGCAGCTCATGCACCATACGACATAGCCATGTTTTTCGTGGCCGTGGTGCTGGCGCCAAAACGAAACCCCTGGGAGTACTTGTGTGGGAGAATTTTGCCACATTTGTTCCTCAAATACCAACGCTTGATCGTACGATGTTGGTGTGACATCATTATTCCCGTAAACAGGTGAAGATATGGCAGAAATAGACTATTTCCTGGTGTATTTTGATAACGAATTCATGACCCTCTATGTGACTGAGACAAACAGATATGCTCAGAGCCTCATAGACACCAGCATTTGACCTGCCTCTCAAATGACATGATGGAAGGACACCACAATTGACGAACTCTACGTGTTTCTCGCACTGAGCATGATGATGAAGCACTCCGAGAAACACGTCATCCAGGATAATTGGAGCAAAGACAGCCTTGTTCCATCACCCGTGTTCAACAAGTACATGTTGCATGATAGATTCCTGATGCTTCTCAGGTGCCTGCATTTCCAAAATAATGCAAATGAGGACAGACACGACAGACTTTGGAAGGTATGGAAGGTTTTCAGTGACATGAGAGGCAAGTTCCATGATTAATTTGTACCTACACAGAATGTGGTAATCGATGAATTGCTTGATCGATGAAAGTTCAAGGGGCGACTGGCATTCAAGCAGTACATCCCATCAAAGCGCCACCGATTTGAAGTCAAATTTTTCGTTCTGTGCGACTGTGAGACTGGTATCGTCATGGACATGATACTGTACTCAGGTACAGACGTCGACATACCAGCTCAAGATGAACACAGGTTCTCCGGCAGTGTCGTCAAAACCCTGATGTAATTGTTGCGGAACAAGGGGCATATACTGTTCACCAACAACTTCTATACCAGCCCCTTGTTGACCAGATACCTCCTTGCCCACAACACCGGCATCTGTGGCACTGTGACGGCCCACACGAAGGAAATGCCAGTGTTTGGCATAGGTATAGCAGTGGGTGATTGCCAGCTGCGTAAGTGTGACATTATGCTCTCAGTGCAGTGGAGAGACAGATGCGAGGTGAATATCCTGACTACAATTCACACCGGTGCCATGTTAGACAGTGTCAAAGACCACTTTCAAACACGCTTCCCTATATATAAACCAGATTGTGTTATAGACTACAACGTGAACATGCGCCTAGTAGATAAATGTGCCATGAAGCTCGGTGCCGTCGAGTGTTTGCGGAAGTCGGTCAAGTGGACGAAAAGTTCTTTTTCCACCTAATACATGTTGCAGTGCTCAACTGCTTCAATATGTATCTGGTGAAGCAGGCAGGAGACTGCCAATACGGACATTCAGTATTGCTGTTGTGTCACAACTGCTTGTAAAGTATGGCACGGAAGGCTTTGTTGTAACGTGCGAGGTGCAAGCAACAGTGACACACGCAGCTCCAGACAGACTGAGGGGGTAACGAGATGTTTGGTGTCCACATGCTCGAGTATATGCCAGGCACAGCATCACAGGAAAAGGGTAAACATGTCTGTATAGTACGCAAGAACACTACCCGTAGAGAACAAAAGCGAAGATGCATCAGCACCTGGTGCGTTGAGAGCAAGATTCCACTGTGCCCCGTTGGCTGTGTTGCAGCATATCACACACTCGCGGAGTTCTGAGAGTGTTTATGGTGTGAGTATAGTGTGTGATACTGTACAGTGTGCAAATAAATTGTATATATAGATAAATTAGCATGATACATTGAAAATATGTGCAAGATATGTGAACACATATGTGATGCACATAAGTCAGTGTCTTTGAACAGTATGGATGTTCTAATGCCATAATATAGTGTACATGTTCATTATACATAGGATTGGCAAGAAAAAACAAAAATGTATTTGTAACTGTGCACCAAAAAATTAACAAAAATATATTTGTGACAACTCGTGCATCTTGATCTGGGCTTGTTACTGGCCCGGGAGCATTTGCCATGGGCGACCAGGGATTGATGAAGTCACACGCCAAGTTACGGACCCCATTGTGGCCAAAAGTAAACTCAATTTTGATATATGTTCACATTTCCATAATCAGGGAAGGGTTTTAACACTTTCAAGGAAAAAAAATTCTAGAGAATTTATTCCCTGTGCACAAGAGGGAGGGGGGTGCCGTATTTGGAAGGCGAGCAGCACAGTGGTTTCAAGCAGCACGCTTTCAAGTAGGCCGCCAGTACCACACACTCCTAGATAAGAGTAGGACCTCAGGACCCTGGTGCGCTGGTTATATATCTAAAACTTTAAATTTAAGCCATTATTCTATTATTGTATGCCACCGATGGTCCTTCAGTATGACTGTAACTAGATAGCCAGAGATTGTCGACAAGGGACGTCGACTTGGTAGCGTGTTCGAGTGGTGTTAGCCTTTAAATTCCAAGACGATTGGTGTATAGCCAATCCTGTGGCCAGTGGACCGATGATGTCATTAATCACAACAGCGCAGTAGTCGCTTTCAAGTAGGCCGCCAGTACTACACACTCCTAGATAAGAGTAGGACCTCAGGACCCTGGTGTGCTGGTTATATATTCTATTATCACAACCAATAATATTCAATAAGTCAGACTGTGTTTCTCCTCAGACCCAAAGACAGATCCAATCAATAACCAACCAGAAGCACAAAAAGTGGATAGTAATGCAGAGGAGTGTAGTGGTGCAGAGGAGGAGGAGGAGGGTAGTTTTTTTTTTTTTTTTTTTTTTTACATGCAAGCATGCTTATAAGTACAATAAAAGGAAACAGTTACATCATAAAACAGAACAAAAAGACAAAGCACAAACGGGCAAAACTAAGGAACAAAAGTACTAAACACAATAATGCCGGCCGGAAGGGCCGATCACAAAACAACAATAATTACAATAATTAAAAACAGAAATAACACACCAAAACCTGAAACATACAGAACAAGGCTACCAGCACCGCAAACACACACGGAGAGGCACCAACATAAAACAAAAAAGTAAATAATAAATAACTAACAATACAACAACATAATTATACAATAAACAAACGGAAAAGCTCTACGGCAAAACTCGACAAAAAGCAAAAACCCAGACCAGGTCAAGCCAACAGCCTGAAGGGCACGCAACACCACACAAACAAGCACACAAACAGCATCATAAAACCATAGAACCACAAAGCATAACATAAGAACATGACACCCACAACCAGACACACACAAACCAAACCCCGGACCGCACAGGAACCGGACACATACACACAAGCCACACAAAAAACCCACAACCACAAACCGGAGCACGCAGGAACCGGGAAACAAACCCGCCCACCCAGTCACACACACCCGACCCGCACCCCACACTCATGCACACTAATGGAAACACCCCACAACACACAAAGGAATCACGAGTGAGGAACACATTCCTCAGAGACAAGACCATACGTCTCCACTGCCCAGGGATACCATCGCTTGTAGGCTTCCCAAATCATATATTCCCTGTCGGTAGGGGGACAATCCCCCTGCCGCCGCGGGCCCTTCATAAACTCGGGAACCAGATCAGGTGGAAACGGCCACTCCTTAAGCTCACTGACGCAAGTCGCATAACGAGGCTGGGGAGTGCAACCCACGTCCTTCGAGGTAGCAGACGGCACCGCTGAAGCGTACGAGGGCTGCCGAGACGGCCGTGTCGCCGTACGCACAGGAGCAGGGGACAATCGACGAGATGGCAACTCCACCGAGACCGCAGGAGACACTGAAGAGACGGCCGGAGATGGAAGAGGCGTCGAGACCGCAGCCGATGAAACGAGGACCGAGGAAGGGGTTACAGAACCCCCAGAACGAGCAGTCTTTTTCAACACCATCACCAGGCCACCCCGCTCACCACGCACCTCGACAGGGGGAACCCCCCCCCCATGAAGAACCGGAGCCATCCTATGCAGGCGACGCACCTGAAGCAGGAACCTCAGTCACCATATCTGCAGTGGAGGCCGAAACACTGGCACGGGCATCCTCAGGCAAATGCACCTCCGCCGTCACCGTAGTACTCAACATAACCGGAGCCACCCCTCCGTCGCCGGCAGATTCACAAGCGACGAAGTCGCCAACATCTGTCCATGCTGAAGACGAACGCCGAGAACGCTTAGGCTCGGGCCGCACATCATCCGACCCGGAGGCAGACTCCGAGACATGCGCAACACAAGCAGGGCGAACCGATGCACGTCGCAGAATGTCAGCATCCTCAACCACATGGGGCACCAGGCCAAGCACAGGAGGAAGCGCCGGATCCACCCCAACACCCAGCACAGCCGGAACAGACGGCGCGGGTGCAGGGACAGGGTCAGACGCAGCAGAGGACGAACTGGAAGACGGGGGAATCGAGCAGCAGGCAGTCGGAAGAACCCCAGGGACACAAGTCGGAGCAGGACGATCACCCTGCGACGCCACCACCTCTTTAGGAGAGGCGACAACAACAGGGGGTGCACCAGGCGGCGCAACAGGCAACACAGGGGGCACATCCGGGGCTGAAGAGACGGCCACATTCACTGAATCCTCCTCCACAGGAAGCGGCGGAAAATCCACCTCACTGAAGAGGTTCACGGGTGCAACGGCAGGCGCAGAACAGTCAGCAGCCTGATGGCCCAAGAGGCCACAACAATAACACGTCCGAGGCTGGCGGGCGTAAAATACCCGAACGTTGTAGCCCATAAGCCGCACAGAGGATGGAATATCTTCCCGGAGCCTCATGCCCAGGGTGCGAATGTTGGTCCTCACACCCTTAAGTGGACTGGAAGACACCACGTTCACCCGCACACTAATCACTGCGCCATACCGGCCGAAGTACCGCCGTAACAGACTCTCTGGAAACTCCAACGGAGCCCCATGCACACTGACGTACGTGAGGGCACCACTCAGATCAGATAGTGACATAGTGCCCGCACCATCCGGCAGGGGAAATGTCCGCCCCTCGTAACGACGGAGAAACTCGCGATATGCCAATTCCTCGGTAAACTTCTATATCGCTCGACGAGCCGTCACTAGCTCGACACCATAAATGTCGATGACAGGGACATGAAGCACCTCACACACCAGCGCTATCTCTGGGTACCCAGCCCGGCCGGAAAATTCGAGGCCCACAGACTGAGCCCGCAGTACAGGGGGGAGGGGGACCCCCATCGTTAACTCCACGTCAGCACAGGCAGGCAGAGACACACCCGCCCTCAACCGGCCAAATTGGTAAACACCACCAACAGCCGGAGCGCCGATTCACCACGTCCTTCCCCTACCGAAGCTAGGGCTAGACTCACTAGATACGAGTAGGACCTCAGGACCTTGGTGCGCTGGTTATATATTCTATTATCACAACCAATAATATTCAATAAGTCAGAATGTGTTTCTCCTCAGACCCAAAGACAGATCCAATCAATAACCAACCAGAAGCACAAAAAGTGGATAGTAGTGCAGACGAGTGTAGTGTATTGGTGTAGAGGAGGGGGAGGGTAGTGGTGTAGTGGAGGGGGAGGGTAGTTGTGTAGTGGAGGGGGAGGGTAGTGGTGTAGAGGAGGGGAGGGTAGTGGTGTAGTGGAGGGGGAGGGTAGTGGTGCTGAGGAGGGGGAGGGTAGTGGTGCAGAGGAGGGTGGGGTGGGTAGTGGTGTAGTGGAGGGGAGAGTAGTGGTGTAGAGGAGGGGGAGGGTAGTGGTGCAGAGGAGATGAGGGTAGTGGTGCAGAGGAGGGGAGGGTAGTGGTGTAGAGGAGGGGGAGGGTAGTGGTGCAGAGGAGGGGGAGGGTAGTGGAACAGAGGAGATGAGGGTAGTGGTGCAGAGGAGAAGGAGGGTAGTGGTGCAGAGGAGGGAGAGGGTAGTGGTGTAGAGGAGGGAGGGAGGGTAGTGGTGCAGAGGAGGGGGAGGGTAGTGGTGCAGAGGGGGAGGGTAGTGGTGTAGAGGAGGGGGAGGGTAGTGGTGTAGAGGAGGGTGAGGGTAGTGGTGCAGAGGAGGGGGAGGGTAGTGGTGCAGAGGAGGGGGAGGGTAGTGGTGTAGAGGCGGGGGAGGGTAGTGGTGCAGAGGAGGGGGAGGGTAGTGGTGCAGAGGAGGGGGAGGGTAGTGGTGTAGAGGAGGGTGAGGGTAGTGGTGCAGAGGAGGGGGAGGGTAGTGGTGCAGAGGAGGGGAGGGTAGTGGTGTAGTGGAGGGGGAGGGTAGTGGTGTAGAGGAGAGGGAGGGTAGTGGTGCAGAGGGGGGGGAGGGTAGTGGTGTAGTGGAGGGGGAGGGTAGTGGTGCAGAGGAGGGGGAGGGTAGTGGTGTAGAGGCGAGGGAGGGTTGTGGTGCAGAGGAGGGGGAGGGTAGTGGAGCAGAGGAGAAGGAGGGTAGTGGTGTAGAGGCGGGGGAGGGTAGTGGTGCAGAGGAGGGGGAGGGTAGTGGTGTAGAGGAGAGGGAGGGTAGTGGTGCAGAGGAGGGGGAGGGTAGTGGTGTAGTGGAGGGGGAGGGTAGTGGTGTAGAGGCGGGGGAGGGTTGTGGTGCAGAGGAGGGGGAGGGTAGTGGAGCAGAGGAGAAGGAGGGTAGTGGTGTAGAGGCGGGGGAGGGTAGTGGTGCAGAGGAGGGGGAGGGTAGTGTGTGTAGTGGAGGGGGAGGGTAGTGGTGCAGAGGAGAAGGAGGGTAGTGGTGTAAAGGAGGGGGAGGGTAGTGGTGTAGAGGCGGGGGAGGTTGTGGTACAGAGGAGGGGGAGGGTAGTGGTGCAGAGGAGGGGTGGGTAGTGGTGCAGAGGAGAAGGAGGTAGTGGTGTAGAGGCGAGGGAGGGTAGTGGTGCAGAGGAGGGGGAGGGTAGTGGTGCAGAGGAGGAGGGTAGTGGTGTAGAGGCGGGGGAGGGTAGTGGTGCAGAGGAGGGGGAGGGTAGTGGTGCAGAGGAGAAGGAGGGTAGTGGTGTAGAGGCGGGGGAGGTAGTGGTACAGAAGAGTGGGAGGGTAGTAGTGCGGAGGAGGGGGGAGGGTAGTGGGGCAAAGGAGGGGGAAGGTCGTGGTGCAGAGGAAGAGGGTAGTGGTGTTGAGGAGGGTAGTCGTGCAGAGAGGGGGAGGGTAGTTGTGCAGAGAGGCAGGAGAGTAGTAGTAGTTCAAAAGAGGAGGGGATGGTAGTGTTGTTGAGAGGGGGAGGGTAGTGTGCAGAGGAGGGGGAGGGTAGTGGTGTAGTGGAGGGGGAGGGTAGTGGTGCAGAGGAGGTGGAGAGTAGTGCTGCAGAGGAGAGGGAGGGAATAGTGGTGTGAAGGAGGAGGAGCGGTAGTTGTGTGGAGAAGGAGGGAGTAAATGTGTGGAGTAGGAGGAGGATGTGGTGTGGAGGAGGTGGAGGGTAATGGCGTGGAGGAGGAGGAGGACGAGGTAGAGGGAAAGGGGTAGTAGTAGTAGTCAAGGAAGAGGAGGGGAGGGGAGGGGAGGGGGAAGTTTTGGTGGATGTTGTGTGTGGAGTGATAGGAGGAAGAGTAACATGAACCTGCAGGAGGCCTGGCGGGTACACTCTTTCTAGGTCTACAGAGTTGCCAGTTGACGTGTTAAGATGCTGGATTATTATAGGCTTGGCCTGGTAGATAAATAGGGTGCATTAGTGTTCCTAAAATACAGCAACAAAAATATAAAATCAAATATAATATTTTAAATCACATCATCTCTGATTTTACTTGTGAAATAAATTAATATTAGAAACAGTGTGAACAACGGTTATCCCCTCCTCCTCTTACCCTTCTCCCTCCTACCCCTACTGATCTTACCCCTCCTCCTCTTTCCCCTCCTCATCTACCACTTAACTTCCCCTCCCCCCGAAGGGGCCTCGTAGCCTGGTGGATAGCGCGCAGGACTCGTAATTCTGTGGCGCGGGTTCGATTCCCGCACGAGGCAGAAACAAATGGGCAAAGTTTCTTTCACCCTGAATGCCCCTGTTACCTAGCAGTAAATAGGTACCTGGGTGTTAGTCAGCTGTCACGGGCTGCTTCCTGGGGTTGGAGGCCTGGTCAAGGACCGGGCCGCGGGGACACTAAAGCCCCGAAATCAACTCAAGATAACCTCAAGATAACCCCCTCCTCCTCGACCTTTTCCTCCTCAACCTTCCCTTTCTTCTTCCTCCTCGACCTTCTCTCTTCAACCTCCCCCCCTCCTTGAACTTCTCCTCCTTCTTGCCCTCCTCTTTCCTTCTCCTCCTTCCTCCCCTCCTCTTCTTTTTCCTTCTCCTCCTTCCTCCCCTCCTCTTTCCTCCTCCTCCTCCTCCTCCTTCCTCCTTGACCTTCTCCTCCTTCCTCTTCGACCTTCTCTTCATTCTTTCGCCTCGCCCTTCTCCTCCTACTTTCTCCTCCTCCTCATCCTTCCTTCTCTTCAACCTTCTTCTTTCTCCTTGACCTTGTCCTTTTCCTTCATCCTCGACCTCCTTCTCCTCCTCCATTCTCCTCGATCTCCTCCTCGATCTCCTCCTCCTCCTCCTCCTCCTTCCTCATTCCTCCTTCTTCTTCTCCTCGACCTCATACTTAATTCCTCCTTGAACTCCTCGTTCCTCATTGACCTTCTCCTCCTCGACGTTTTCCTCCTCAACATTTTCCTCCTCCACCTCCTTCTCCTCCACCTCCTCCTTCTCGATCTTTTCATCCTCGACCACCTCCTCCTTCCTACTTGACCTTCTTCTCCCAACCCGTCCTCTTAAAAAGAACGTCACTTTTGGCTGGTATGCGCGATATGGCTAAATTTGGACGTAATTTGAAATGAAATCGACTCACAAAAGTGACGTTCTGTTCCGTTTTCTATTTGAGTCGTCCGCCTTACGCGCAGAGGTTATAAGAGGACACTTTAAATTCACGTTTTCATAACGTTTTGAAACTTTATGAGAATTTCCTGCCCACCTAACCTATCAGAGGACCCTTAACTTACTGTTGTTGAAAAAAGAAATCCCAAATTTATTTTAATTTTTTTTTCATTTTCAAATTACGTCCAAATTCGGCCATACGGGCAAACGGCCAAAAGCGACGTTCTTTTTAAGAGGACAGGTTGAAGCTCCTCGACCTCTTCCTCCTAGACCTCCTTCTTCCTTTTCGACCTCCTCCTCCTCCTTCTTCCTCCTCGACAGTTTTGAAGAGATAAAAATTCCGGTTGTGAAGGATTTAGAGACTACATAACACGAACTATGACAATGGGTGAACCCAAGTTGATAATAGAATGCATTTAAACCTATCATTAAATGACAGAAGACCCAGACAGGAGTTCGATAGGAACAACATGGCAACCATTAATATAATAGCGAGACCAGCTTCAGTTGCCTACACGAATGTATCCAGACTCTTAATCATGAACGACTTAAACTACAGAAAGATAGAGTGGGAGAATGAGGAACCACATAGAAGGGCTGATACATGGAGAACTAAACTCTTGGAAGTGGCAACAAGAACGTTTCTGAGCCAACATGTCAAGGGACCCACAAGAATGAGAGGCAATGACAAACCAGCTAGACTCGACCTGATAATCACCTTGAATAAGTCAGAAATAAGGGAAGTCAAATTTGAAGCCCCCCCCCCTTGGGAATGAGTAACCACAGTGTATGGACATTCAGTATCTTGTGGAGGTAGGGATATCCTATCCAAGGAAGGGATAGGGACAGGAAAAGGCTAAATTACTGAAGAGGAAAATATGCCGAGACGAGAAACTTCCTAATGGGAATTCTATGGGAAACAGAGAAAAGACATCATGATATGATGAATTATGTCACCAAGAAATACCAGGAAGCTGCAAACAAGTTTATCCTGGACCAAAAGGAGAAAAATGGAAAGCAACAGAAAAATCCATGGTTCATCAGGCAATGAAGCAATTGAGTACCAGAACATAGAGATACTACAGGAAAAACAGAACATCAAAGAAAAGGAAGAGATTCCAGAGGGCCAGTAATGAGTACCTCAGAGTAGGAAAGAAGTAGAGAGACAGTATGAAAAGCACATCGTGAGTAAAGCTAAGACCCAACCAAAACTGCTCCACAGACACATCAGGAGGATGTGCCTGTGCAGTGAAGGAACAAGTGAAGAAAGTAAGAAAAGGAGAGAACAGATACACAGAGAAGGACAATGAACTGTGTGAAGAATTGAACAAGAGATTCCAGGACGTCTTCTCTATAGAGCAATGAGACTCCCCTGTACTAACAGAGGAGGCGGCTAAACCAAACAACATTGGAGGCGGCTAAACCAAACAACATTGGAGGAATTTGACCTCACCAGTGATGAGGTCAAAAGGAATCTGATGGAGCTGAATGCAACAAAGGCTGTTGGGCCTGACCGAATTTCACCATGGATACTAAAAGAGGGTGCAGAGCACTAAGTGTGTCACTCTCTTTGGTGTATAACAGGTCACTGGAAACAGGAGACCTACTGGAAAGCTGGAAGACAGCTAATGTAGTCCCAATATACAAAATAGGTGACAAGCAAGAGGCACTGAACTACAGGCCACTTTCCCTAACTTGCATACCATGCAAGGTGAAGGAGAATATCGTGAGGAAAAGGCTCATAGATCATCTGGAGGAAAAGAGATTTGTAACACACTACCAGCAAGAGTTCAGGAATGGTAAATCGTTCCTCACAGACATAATTGCATTCCGTAGCAAAGCGACAAAAATTAGGCAGGAAAGAGAAAGGTGGACAGACTGCAAATTCTTGGACTGTCAGAAAGCCTTTGACACAGTACCCCATAAAAGGGTGTTACAAAAGTTGGAGAAACAGACAGGAGTGAAAGTAAGCTGCTCCTGTGAATGAGGGGGAGCAACAGGAAACTTCGAGTAACTGTGAGGGGGGAGACATTATAGTGGAGAGATGTCAACTTGCGGAGTTCCACAGGTCTCTGTACTGGGACCCATCCTGTTTCTGATATATGTAAACGATCCTCCGGAGGGTATAGATTCATTCCTCTCAATGTTTTCTGATGATGCAAAAATCATGAGAAGAATCAAGGCAGATTAAGATAGACAGAGATTACAGGACATCCTGGACAAACTTGAGGAATGGTCAAGCAAATGATTACTTAAGTTTAACTCACGAAAGTATAAACTAATGAAGTTAGGCGAAGGGAGCAGGAGGCTGAACACAATGTACCATCTGGGAGGTGAAATCCTGCAGAAGTCAAATAGAAGATCTGGAGGTTGATATCACACAGAACCTGTCACCAGAAGCCCACATCAAAAGGATATCATCAGCAGAATATACTAGATTGGCCAACAAAAGAACTGCCTTTAGAAACTTGGGATACGAATCGTTTAGTTTCGTATCTTGCATACCACTTATGTTAGACCAATCCTGGAGTTTGCAGCTCCAGCCTGGAGTCCATACTTAGTTAAACACAAGGAAAATTTAGAGAAGGTTCAAAGGTATGCCACCAGACTAGTTCCA